>CAXITT010001001.1:3945-27532 GCA_964033795.1 Lymnaea stagnalis
CAATGGTGACACCATCAGACCCTTGTAATATGAAGTACACTAGTGGCCTGATGGATCACGTTTGGGAATCCCCGTCAATTTGAACAATGGTGACACCATCAGACCCTTGTAATATGAAGTACACTAGTGGCCTGATGGATCACGTTTGGGAATCCCCGTCAATTTGAACAATGGTGACACCATCAGACCCTTGTAATATGAAGTACACTAGTGGCCTGATGGATCACGTTTGGGAATCCCCGTCAATTTGAACAATGGTGACACCATCAGACCCTTGTAATATGAAGTACACTAGTGGCCTGATGGTTCATGTTTGGGACAACCCCCGTCAATTTGAACAATGGTGCCACCACCACAACCTTGTAACGAAGTACACTATTGGTCTGATCGTTCGTGTTTGGGGACATCACCTCCACTTTGAACATTACTGTCCCCATTACACCACTTAATGAAGTAGTACCCCTTCGTACGTTCTTCTTCTCCTTAGTTGCGGTTTTGATACGCAATTAATTGAAATCCTAAATGCTGTTTAACAATTATATTATTCCATATCATAAACCAACTACCACGATACATCCGTCCTCAATTAATGATGTCATTTTCTAAAACTAGTAACACTATACTGTGCACTCAATAGGATGTTATGGTTGCTTTAAAAAGAAATCGTTCGTGGAATTCAGAGATGTTAATATTGGCAAACTTGCTATCGGTGTTAAATATCCGGTTATAAACAGGTTATCAGCTTTTACGAAAAGGTCAGATCGACATAATTTTCAAGGTCGAAAGCAGCAGTTGCAATCCAATTTCAGAACAATTACAGCGATTCATTTTGATATTGTTTGGTACCAGCACTTGATCTATTCATTCATCAGCGACCAAAGTGCGACAATGTACTCATGCAAACGTCTTAAGTTGATTGCTGTCAATAGCATACTTTGCTCCTAAGACAAGGTGACCGCAAATTTCATTCCAGTTGGCAATGACCTATTCTTGGAAACGCTCCGGTACGCTACGACACGCGAAATGAATACCTGTTCTGTACATAATATTGTATGTTTATTACTTTTCAATTATTTTCTGTTCATAAAAAAATACTCGTAAAAGCCTCGATTGTAAAGAGACAAATTTTTTAAAGGGAAAATTTAAAAAAAAAATAAATCTATAATTGTTTTGTAAAAATCAGCAACTGGTTATCGTTTAGCATCCTTGGCGTCTTTTTTAAAGACTTTCTTTTTACTCGCATTACCATCGTGTTTGTCAATCGTAATGTTTTTGTTGACACACGTGTCATTTTCGCTCAGTTTATCGTATCGACGCATTTGAATTGAGTCAACATCTCGTCTGCTTCGTTTAGTGAACGGCGGCGGGATCTTTTTTTTAAAAGTGTGTTTGGGAGGGGGTAGCGTAGTTGATATGAGAGCTGTGGGATTTGGTTGATTGTCTAAATACAAAAAGTAAATGCGTCTTCCTTTTGTCGATAATATACAGATTAAAATTTTAATACTTAAAAGTAGTAAATAAAAAATGTGTAATTTTTTGAAAAAAAAAAAAAAGAAAGGCTTTCTATCAAAGACGATTTTAAAAGCGCTAAAAAGTAGAAAAATAATTTTAAATTTCTTAAATGAATTATACATGTGGGATTTGGTTGATTGTCTAAATAAAAAAAGTAAATGCGTCTTCCTTTTGTCGATAATATACAGATTAAAATTTTAATAATTAAAAGTAGTAAATAAAAAATGTGTAATTTTTTGAAAAAAAAAAAAAAGAAAGGCTTTCTATCAAAGACGATTTTAAAAGCGCTAAAAAGTAGAAAAATAATTTTAAATTTCTTAAAATGAATTATACATTTATAAAAATAAAACATGTTCAAGTTTCTTCTGCATTTTGTTCCAATCCTTCGGCTACATAGACTGCTGATCTATGCTTCTGTTTTTAAACTAATCTTTGATAGAAAGTCTTTTTCTTTTCTTTTTTTTTTCTTTTTTTGGTTTAAGTTTTAAAGCAAGATAAATTCACATTGTATAAATAACCACCGTGTAGCTGTTACGCTATTGATAACGCCAAGTATTGAGCTAGACTCTATCTGTGTTACAACGGCCATGAATCCTGAACTTTTCCCTCTAAACTAAAATGTTCTTGGACAAAGTGGTGAGTTGGCGGGGAAATGTTTCCCCCCGCACGCTGTAATTAAGAGCGCATAACTATTAATTGTAGCTCCAACTTTCCAATCCCACAAGTATAATTCAATGAAGTGAGATACTCTACTTCAACATTTTCCTTCAAAATTTGATGAAATATAAAGTGAAACTTTCCATAGATTTCTTTCACTTGCTACGTTTGCGCACCAAGATGTGCTCAATAAAAGGAAGTGATTTTATGACCGGCGTCAGAGGAAGAAAAAAAGAGGGAAAAAAAGCAAGATTGAGTTATGTGGGTTGTGTCAAAATACGTCACTTAGGTGGGCGGAGTCAAGTGGCTGGCTCTTGAGTGTTTTTGACTGCCTCTCTCTGTTCAAACAATAAGCGATTAAAAAAAAAGTTAAATTAATCAGGACGGTGAGTGAGAAGGACAGCCATGCAATCAATTAATATAGCGTTGAACGATATGTTTTAGGACAGGGTAGGTAGGCTGCCACATTTTGTTCAATCTCCCCTGCTTAATTCAGCCACCCGAGGACGGAAAGTTGAAATCTTGAACTTTGATTCAAACTTCATATGCTTTATCCACCAAACATTGGGTTCTCTTTGGACGCCGACTCTTAATTATATTATAATTATACATCTCCGACATTTGAAGTCAAACTGTTATCTTAATCTGTTATATATTTGTTTGCTGTGGATCGTAAGTAGTGGATAGAAAGTTCCGATGAATGCCTTCATATATATATATATATATATATATATATATATATATAGGGCCTATATTTAAACGCTCTAAGTTTTACTTCCAATGTTGAGACGTACGAGCCCGAATCTTCGACCCCAGCTGACCAAAAGCCGATTAGTAGAAGCTATTACTAAAACACCATTATGAAGTATACACCAATCAATTTGTCGTCTGCTGAGATCTATAGATCTATACTTTTTACTCTTGAAATGCCATTGTGGCCTTGAACATGGGAGAAACCAAAGAACCCTCTTGTGATCACGATCTTCGTGCTAAGAATATCAGCTATTATTATTATTTTATTTTTTTTAGCTTATATCCGTGTACTTGCAGAAGCGTGCGGGTTCAGCGACTATGCTACTACTTATCACCCGTTTCCGTCTATAATAACGGTTCCCCCCCCCCCTCACCCTCCTCTTCCGCATACAATAAAGTAATATAGTGCTCATAAAAAAATCGGGCAATGGCAACGGTAAATTAAAATACTATTTGAATGTTCATCAACGTCCAATTTAAAAAAAAAAAAATTTTTTTAGCAAACATGAACTGTACCGGAATGTCTCCCAGTCATTTTGTTAGAGGTTAAATGACTTTGTCGTCAGTTGTTACTGCTCAGTCATTCCCTTGCACTCTAAGGCAGACACAATCATCTAATTCGACCCACAGGGCCGGCCCGACGTTTGCTGGCGCCCTGTGCAAGCTTAACTTTGGCGCCCCATTTTAGTATAATCCTTAACGGAAAAAAAAAATAGTTATTCGGTAATGAGTTCATTACCTATGTTGTTGTTTTTTTTTAATAAAACAATGAACAATAACATTTTTTTAAAAAACTTGTATGAGAATATATATTTTTATTGCACTTTCTATTGTTCTTTCATGGCGCCCACATGCAATGCTTTTCCCTATTCTGGAAGATCGTTGATGGCGCCCTGAGCACACGCCGCCGTGTACGAAAAGTTACTTTTTTTTTTTCTTCATTCTTCTGATAAGCTTCTAAGAATTATGTACATCTAAGAGAGTTGAAAAACAACAAACTATATGTTGTCTTGTTAAGAGCTGATAGCTGCTGTCTGATTAGATAAAACGAGACATTTTAAAGAACAAGTATTCGGAATGGCAACTCAGTGACATGTCCAGATCTCTGTACCAAGTGATACGTTGTAGCTCTTTTTTTTTTTTTTTCCTGTTGGTTTGGGAGACACCATTAAGCCAAATTGATTCAGGTCCTGTCACCTGTCCTTCTCCCCCTGATTATTTGTATTTAAAGAACAAGTATTCGGAATGGCAACTCAGTGACATGTCCAGATCTCTGTACCAAGTGATACGTTGTAGCTCTTTTTTTTTTTTTTTCCTGTTGGTCTGGGAGACACCATTAAGCCAAATTGATTCAGGTCCTGTCACCTGTCCTTCTCCACCTGATTATTTGTATTTACCGCTTAAGGGAATGCCCCGTTTTTCTCCCACATTTTGCTCTTAATTCTGTTTTCAAACTGTTTGATATTTATAATCCAAAACCCAAATATCTATTTGTAGAACTATGAAGTTTTTTGGAAGTTTTGCTGTATTGTTCTCCTCCTTGCTGAAAATTACAGAAAATCTTCAATTTGTTTGATTCCATTTGTTATTTTGATGTTCATCGTTTCCTCATACCGCCATTAGTGTATTTCAAGATGTCTGCCATCTTTACTGTGGGCCTTGGCTCTGATGTTTATATCCGTACCACTGTCTTTGCTAATGATGTTAAGTTTCTGCTTGTCTCTTAGTCTCTCTTGACATTCTCTTACACAGAATGGTTTTCTTAGTCTTGACATTCTCTCACACAGAATGGTTTTCTTAGTCTTGACATTCTCGTACACAGAATGATTTCTTAGTCTTGATATTCTCTCACACAGAATGGTTCTAAGCACCAAATAAAATATCAGGTGATGCAGTAAAATATTTATTTAAACAAGGACATAAAACGGCCCAATTAATCTTTAAAAGAAATTGTTGAAACCTTTTCTGACCCTTCTTGCACCAAATGAATCGTCACATGCTGCAATTTTAAAAAAAAAATTTTCAACTTCTTGGGATATAGCCTTTCAAGGCGAATTCCCTTTTTTTTTCTTTGTTCCTCATATGGTCAGTACTGTGTTTTAGCATATCTATTTAATGTCTGCTTAGCAAGGACCGGCAAAAAGCCAATATCATCAGTTTTAGGTATAAAAGGTTGAGCAGCACTGATTTCAAGGTTTGTTGGGGTTTCTCCTGCTCAGTTAGTCGCATGGTATTGCATCAATGATGAAATGAAGTGTCTATTTAGAAATGAAAGTGTCTATTTAGAAATGAAAGTGTCTATTTAGAAATGAAAGTGTCTATTTAGAAATGAAAGTGTCTATTTAGAAATGAAAGTGTCTATTTAGAAATGAAAGTGTCTTTTTTGAAATGAAAGTGTCTATTTAGAGATGAAAGTGTCTATTTTGAGATGAAAGTGTCATTTAGATATGAAAGTGTCTATTTAGAGATGAAAGTGTCTATTTAGAAATGAAAGTGTCTATTTAGAGATGAAAGTGTCTATTTAGAGATGAAAGTGTCTATTTAGAGATGAAAGTGTCTATTTAGAGATGAAAGTGTCTATTTAGAGATGAAAGTGTCTATTCTGAGATGAAAGTGTCTATTTGGAGATGAAAGTGTATATTTGGAGATGAAAGTGTCATTTAGCTATGAAAGTGTCTATTTATTCTCAACTCTACAGAACACAGGACAAGTGGTTGCAGTGAAAGTGTTCCATGACTACATCACACAGAAGGCAGATGACATCAGGGAGCTGGAGCTTCTGCAACAGTTGAAGCATGAAAACATCATCAGACTGATCACAATAGAAAAAATTGTAAGTTTTGTTTTAATTGTAAGTTATCCGGCTGCTGTGAAAACAGAATGGGGAAAGCTTGAGAAAAGACCAAACAGCACAAAAAAAGGGACACTTGTCCCAAGAGAACACATGTCCAGTCCTCCAAGTATTGCACTTTGCTCTGTATATATTTGAAGTCTCATTACTTTGAAATTAAAAATAATGTGTTTGATCTTTTTAAAATAATCGCTCATGTTCCACCCTCCCACCCCCAAAACAAAAAATCCAAGACCAAGAGAAAAATGTTCACATTTTCTATTATTTTCCCCATAGGATTCACAAATTGCTTTCTTGTGTCTCCATATTAACAGATGCTGATGATACATGGGAACTCAATTTTTCTTTAATATCTTGTAATTTTCTACGGCTTTATTTAGTGGATTCATGCCATTTCCTTATAGGCCTTAAACAAATTAAATCCATTCCCCCCCCCCCCCCTTGTAATAAAGATTTGTAGAGGTGGCGTCATTTTATGTTAAACCATCAACTACTTGTGTGTTGAAATGGAAGACCAGGATTCACGGAGCGGGGTGGAAATTATTTTATATAAATGTATATAAAATTGATGCTGTAAAGACAGGTGGCGTGATAGCCTCTATCATGCACCTGCGGGTGCCCCCCCGCCCTCCCCCAGTGAGTTTAACATATTCCCAATTTCACCTGACTGTAACTTAATAAAGCAACAATTTTTGAATAAAAATATTTGTATAAATCACCAGGGAAATCAATTCATTTATTTTTTTGTTCCTCTATTGGTTTTTTTGTTCTTCCTACAGCAATCAACACTAAAAAATGTCTTGGTCATGGAATACTGTGAGGGGGGCTCACTCCACCACATGTTAGACCAACCTCCTTACTACTACGGCTTGTCAGAGGAAGAGTTTTTGTTAGTCCTCAGTCATGTTGGTGAGTACCCATAGCTCTGTGCACATGTAGAGCGATGTTGGTGAGTACCCATAGCTCCGTGCACATGTAGAGCGATGTTGGTGAGTACTCATAGCTCTATGCACATGTAGAGCGCGTTGAAATGTGTCACTTGTATTTTCAGTTCAATTTAAGTCAGATGAAGTCAGACATACATAAATGTTGTATTGGTGGCAATAAGTTCCCCAATTTTTCTCAGCAGTGGATTTTATCCAATTTTCAGAGGAATTCTCACTTTATACAATCAAACCGTTGATCTAAAATCTTGAGGCGTGTATATGTGTCTAAAATCTTGAGGCGTGTATATGTGTCTAAAATCTTGAGGCGTGTATATGTGTCTAAAATCTTGAGGCGTGTATGTGTCTAAAATCTTGAGGCGTGTATATGTGTCTAAAATCTTGAGGCGTGTATATGTGTCTAAAATCTTGAGGCGTGTATATGTGTCTAAAATCTTGAGGCGTGTATATGTGTCTAAAATCTTGAGGCGTGTATATGTGCATGGCTATTTTGATATTTCAATGTACTCATAAAAAGATGTAACCTAAAAAGGGGGTTGGAAATTGCATTTGCAATTGATTCACAACTAGGCACGGATTCAAAGGTGAGGGGCTAAATGTCACGCGCTCATCTCTGTTGTCTTCCCAAATGTTTAAAATATTAACCTTACAAAAGAACAGTTTTAAAGAATCATTTCTATGCTCGGATTCACTACTGGCTTCCATTAAAAATATTTAAAAAAGTAGAATTTACAAGCATCATAACTGGGTTTAAACAAAAATTTAAAGGTTTCAGAATGAGTTTAATGGACCATTGTAGTCATTGCAGTAAAGTGGTCATTTGTATTTCCAGTGCAATGAAGTGCAATCAACTTTATTATAGTTTGAGACCATTTAAAATTATGACTACTTTCATTTTGTACATTTGTTTTAAGTTACATTAGATATTTTTTGTCAATAAAAATAAAGTAAGACATTAGAAATCTCCCTAAACAATCATATTACGGAGTCACAGTTTGCTTGCAGCTACATGTTTCATTTTGCTTATTTAAAACTTCTTTTCACACAATAAAATGTATTTTTCTGCATTTATTAGTCTTCATCCGACCCAAGTGATCTTTGTGTAAGACAAAGAAAAAGTTTGTGCATTTTTTAAAATCTTCAGACAAGTATTTTTGTGCCATTAATTTTCTTTTAACATAATGCCAACTTTCTGTTGCAGCCAAGGGAATACAGTACTTGCGACAAATTAATGTCATTCACAGGGACATCAAGCCAGGAAACATAATGAGGTAATTTTTCAATAACACTGAACTGCTTTGGATTACTGTGCAACCAATTTTCTATTACTTTTTTTTAAAGTGTTGCTACATACATATATATAGATATGGAAATATTTCCCCCAAATTGTTTATTATAAATGTACATTTCAGGTTTATCACACACACCGGTCAGTCCGTATACAAGCTTACTGACTTTGGTGCGGCCAGGAATTTAAATGAAGATGAAAGCTTTCAATCTCTTTATGGAACAGAGGAGTATTTGGTAACTATCTCTAATATTCTTAGTTACCAGAAATAACCCGTCAAACAATGGCGGTGGCAACAAGAGCCTCCCATCTACTAATGTTACTAGACAAAACATGCATTCAAGTAACACATTTTATAAGAATCCCAATAATTAGTACTAACTTCTCGGCATTGTATTTCGTGGGCCTATTGAACACAGTGTTACATCCTTGCAATGTACCTTGGGAACCACTATTTGTGATAACTAGAGGTTAAAAAAAATAATTGTAAAGCTTGTTATTGGTGTGGTTAATTTTAACCCTATTATCTGAAACCCCACATCTGAACCAAGTATATTTTATTTGCTTATTCATGGGACAACACCCAGCAACGTCAAGCCTTGCAGATGTTCTTGTCAGGATCATTCTAATTAAATACTAAAAATCCCCTTCCAAATAATGAAAGCATGACAACAGCAATGGGCATGTTTTTGTAGGTCAGCATCCTGTTCAACACGTGTGGGCTGTTCTAAGTATTGGCCCACTGCCAATTGGATTAGACAAGACATTGTCCATGTCTGGAATACATTAATGACAGTCACAGATTTCAAGACTGGCCTTGCTATTCGTGAATTAAAAACAAACAAAAAAAATGCTCTTATTATTTTGGAACTCATGCCCGACAATTTTTTAATGAGACACACACAATTTGTGTCAATAAAACAAGGCATGTTAAGCTTTAATTATGGTTACTCAAAATACATATTAAAACATTTCAGCAAATTCCTTCGTCAGTTTGAAAATAAAAATTCATTCTTACATGTATAAATTAAATTGAGAAATTAAAGAAGAAAGACATTTGTCATTGAGTACGTAACTGGCCTGCTTTTTTAAAATTAATTTTAGGATCTACACTCTGTCCTCTCAGAAGTTCTTTTAAAAATGTGAAAGTTTTTCAGCAAGCCAGTAAACGTGAAAGTTTTTCAGCAAGCCAGTAAAACATGAGAGCACCTGTGCCATAAAATGTTATATTTCCGTTGGCTAAAGAACATTTGACAAATTTATTTGGAAATAAACATCTCCATGGTGTCCCCGAGATCTCCCTGGTGTCCCCAAGATCTCCTTGGTGTCCCCGAGATCTCCTTGGTGTCCCCGAGATCTCCTTGGTGTCCCCGAGATCTCCTTGGTGTCCCCGAGATCTCCTTGGTGTCCCCGAGATCTCCTTGGTGTCCCCGAGATCTCCCTGACCCATGGCGAGAACTATAGTGACTTTGCTGGGTTTTTTTTTAAAATCAGAGTTAGCAACCTAAAACTACAATTTGCCACAAACAATTTGATCATTGATGCTGATATGGAGATTGACTTGGGTGGGTACCATTATATTTTGCCACATAACCCAGAGATAGGTTCAAATTTCTAATGGGCTCAGCAAGACAACTAAATCTTGGGGAGGAATAAAACAATGGCTTATTGCATATTCCTTACACTAGTTACACACACCTATAAATAAACAGGTGTCAAATGAAAGTAAGACTTTAATTTAAAAGTATGCCTTGAGCAGCCCATGTAATCTTTTCTGTGCCTACACCAAATCTCACAAATTGAGTCTCTACTCCAATGTTTCAAAGCCAGTGCCTACCCCAAAGTCACAAAGCTAGTGCCTACTAAAAATGTCACAAAGTTTAGTGCCTACTCCCAATTTCAAAAAGTTAGTGCCTACTCCCAATGTCACATAGTTAGTGCCTACTCCCAATGTCATAAAGTTAGGGCCTACTCCAATGTCACAAGTTAGTGCCTACTCCAGTGTCACAAATTGAGTGTCTACTCCAATGTTTCAAAGCCAGTGCCTACTCCCAATGTCACAAAGTTAGTGCCTACTCCAAATGTCATAAAGTTAGTGCCTACTCCCAATGTCACAAAGATAGTGCCTACTCCAGTGTCACAAAGTTAGTGCCTACTCCCAATGTTATAAAGTTAGTGCCTTCTCTAATGCCACAAAGCTAGTGCCTACTCCAATGTCACAAAGTTAGTGTCCACTCCAATGTCACAAAGTTAGGGCCTAATCCCAATGTTATAAAGTTAGTGTCTACTCCCAATGTCACAAAGTTAGTGCCTACTCCAGTGTCACAAAGTTAGTGCCTACTCCCAATGTTATAAAGTTAGTGCCTACTCCCAATGTTATAAAGTTATGCCTACTCTAATGTCACAAAGCTAGTGCCTACTCCAATGTCACAAAGTTAGGTCCTACTCCAGTGTCACAAAGTTAGTGCCTACTCCCAATGTTATAAAGTTAGTGCCTTCTCCAGTGTCACAAAGCTAGTGCCTACTCCAGTGTCACAAAGTTAGTGCCTACTCCAAGTGTCACAAAGTCAGTGCCTACTCCCAATTTCAAAAAGTTAGTGCCAACCCCCAGTGTCACAAAGTTAGTGCCTACTCCAAATGTCATAAAGTTAGGGCCTACTCCCAGTGTCACAAAGTTAGTGCCTACTCCCAATGTCATAAAGTTAATGCCCTCTCCCAATGTCACAAAGCTTGTGCACCATGTCTTAGAGCTTAACTACAGTGGAAAAAAGAAAGCAGTAAAACGATCCTTGCACTAACTGTCAATGGTAAACTTGCTTAAAAATTGAGGCCTGTCAGTTCTTGCTTCCTGTTTTGCGATTGTAAAAAAATCTTCTCAACTTGTTTTAACTAGCACTTGAAATACATTCACCAGCAAAATGTCACCGCGTGCTTCTCAAGGTATATAAAAGATATGACATCACTCTGCACGTACTAGGATGCCTTACATCGGTTAAAGTTTCATGAAATCTATGAATAGATCAATCTAATCTGCTTCAACTGCAAGGTTATTCCCCATGGATACAATCAGACCATTTGTTTTTAAAGTGTGTTGTCTCAAATTGTACACAAAAGGCATCTCTCCAATCAGAAAAATTTTGACTAGGTTTTTAAAGTTGCCCACACATATATATGCTCCCAACTTTGACCTTTGCATTTTTTTCTAACTTATAAAATATTCACACAATATTCTTTTGTTGTTGCAATAAACTTGATTCCTACATCTAAATAAAATATAAGTATCAAGACAATTTCATATGTTAAAAGGAAAATGACAAAGATTTTTGTTTCACAGATGAAGCTGTCTTTAGATTTTATACTCTAGATGAAAGCTCTGCAACCTTTGATCAGAGCTCGGCAACCTCCGATCAGAGCTCTGCAACCTCCGATCAGAGCTCTGCAACCTCCGATCAGAGCTCTGCAACCTTAGATCAGAGCTCTACAACCTTAGATCAGAGCTCTGCAACCTTAGATCAGAGCTCTGCAACCTTAGATCAGAGCTCTGCAACCTCCGACCAGAGCTCTGCAACCTTAGATCAGAGCTCTGCAACCTTAGATCAGAGCTCTGCAACCTTAGATCAGAGCTCTGCAACCTTAGATCGGAGCTCTGCAACCTTAGATCGGAGCTCTGCAACCTTAGATCGGAGCTCTGCAACCTTTCACTCGTGACACACCTCGTTCAGCACAAGAAAAAACATGCATAAATACACAAATTGAATTTGTAGTAAACATTCACAATAGCGTCATAAAATCACAACAGTAAATTGCTACCATATGAGCTGTCTGTACTGGACACATTTCTGTTACAGGCCTGTTTACTCTTACGATTTTGGGGTACAATGTACGATTTTGAGGTGTATAGATTGTATATACTGTATGTTTATTTTTTACTATAAATATAACGTATGTTAACGATTTTGTGATGATATTGTGCAATTTTAAGATTTTGAGGGTAAACAGGTCTGCTGTTATAGCGGAATTTGATAGCTTGTCAACAATGTCCCCTTTGTAGCCACACTGTGTGTTTATGTATCTACATATACTTTGTGCTTTTTCCTCCTCATGGAGGCATCTCTGTGCCCACCTGTGGTGGAACAGCTCTGCACTTGATGAAAGTTGATGTAAATAGGAGTTTTATTCCTGTAATGTGGTTATTTATTTATTTTGTCTGTTCCTATCCAGCATCCAGGGATTTATGAAAAGGCTGTGCTAAAACTTCCAACTATTCAGATGTTTGATGCCAAAGTTGACCTCTGGTCATTAGGAGTTACATTCTTCCACACTGCCACCGGCCAGCTACCTTTCCAGCCTTACGGGGGTCGCAGTAACAAACAGACAATGTAAGTCTGGCACATTTCATTGTCGTTTTTTCCCATAACATTGTCACCACAGAGACATCAACAAACAAAAAAATTGGTCTTAACACTTAATAAACTAAATAAAAAATTTATTGGCTGTAGCTAATTATCTTTTTTATTATCTCCAATGGCATTCTACAGCCAGAAAAATTCTTCTGGTGGCTTACTGCTTCCTATTCTTAACCTCAGTTTTAACAAAATGCTCTTATTGGTATTCTAAATCATTACAAGATAGTTTTCTGTTATGTGAACATGTTGCTACATAGCCTAACTGATTTTTTTTTTTTAAATATATATATATATATATATATATATATGTAAACAAAAGAAAGGATTGAATAGTTGGTATCACACCAATGTAATTTTTTTTTATGTGAACATGTTGCTACATAGCCTAACTGATTTTTTTTTTTTAAATATATATATATATATATATATATATATATGTAAACAAAAGAAAGGATTGAATAGTTGGTATCACACCAATGTACATCACTTGTTACAAAGACATTCACAGCAATGTCCAACACTTGTTACATAGATGTTACCAGCTATTTGCCTAAAGGGCTTAACTGAGGAGGGATCACTTTGCAGTTTCATTTAAAGCATATTGTTTCAATTTTCTTGAGCATTATCATCTGTTGCCCTTATTTAGCAAATGGTTTTCACACTCTGCCACCTAGGCTTTCACACTCTGCCACCTAGGCTTTCACACTCTGCCACCTAGGCTTTCACACTCTGCCACCTGGGCTTTCATACTCTGCCACCTAGGCTTTCACACTCTGCCACCTAGCTTTCACACTCTTCCACCTGGGCTTTCACACTCTGCCCCCCTGGGCTTTCACACTCTGCCACCTAGGCTTTCACACTCTGCCACCTGGGCTTTCATACTCTGCCCCCTAGGCTTTCACACTCTGCCACCTAGCTTTCACACTCTTCCACCTGGGCTTTCACACTCTGCCCCCCTGGGCTTTCACACTCTGCCACCTAGGCTTTCACACTCTGCCACATAGGCTTTCACACTCTACCACCTAGGCTTTCACACTCTGCCCCCTGGGCTTTCACACTCTGCCTCCAGGGCTTTCACACTCTGCCACCTAGGCTTTCACACTCTGCCACATCTTTCAAAAGCTGTCGATCACAGTGTCAGCATCTTTCACTCTGCCATTTTTTCTCCTTGTCGTTCACTTTGAAGATCTCTAGCAGTCAGGATTGATCAGTTATGGCTACCGTTTTCTTTAGCCAAGGCTATTTAATTCGTTTGATAAGTGTTGCAATAAGAGATTTACATCTATTTTTTAAAATCAAAAAATCAAAAACGGGGGTGGGGGGTGGTGTTGGTATCTTTGATCATGAATGGTATTTTTTTACTAATTACTTCTTGGGAATTCCCCTTACTCTCCCCTTAAAAATGAACATCCTCTTTTGCAAATTACCAGCTCAAAAAAAAAAAAAAAATTTGACCTTCAGCAATTGTCTTTGCCAATAGGGAAAATAAAATTTTACAAAAGTGAATTTGTTGTAATGTTAAATTGTAAGAGAAATAGAAAAAATTTTTACTAATTACTTCTTGGGAATTCCCATTACTCTCCCCTTAAAAATGAACATCCTCTTTTGCAAATTACCAGCTCAAAAAAAAAAAAAAATTTGACCTTCAGCAATTGTCTTTGCCAATAGGGGAAATAAAATTTTACCAAAGTGAATTTGTTGTAATGATAAATTGTCAGAGAAATAGAAAAAACCAACACAAAATTGTCACCAGGAAATGGGCTGCCATGAAGATCCGATTCGTCTAATATGACTGATAATATATACAAGGGAGTTGAAGATTTTAAATCGTATTTAGTGTTTGTTACAGGCATAAGTAGGACTGTTATTTTTTCTCAAGGGCTAAAATCAGTACCTAACAATCCAAAATTGAGAACCCCAGCTCCATAACTTGTAGCCATTTCATTTGCCTAATTTCATCAAATTGATGTGTGGTTTGTGACATCAATGTTTTAATTGGCACTTTCTTTTTAATATGCTAACTGTACACAAGATAGTTATTTTTTTATTTTTTTTATGGTGCTTTCTAACTTTAATTATATATATAAGCATTTGAACTCATATTAATTTTTTTTTTTAATTTGCCTTGACCAAATGATGTCACACTGTTTTGGTTTTCATTGAGCTATAAAAATAGACAACTGAGTTGGCATACATTCAAGTCACCTTTAATTTATTTTCTAAGAGATTATCAATAGCCTGGGAAATTTTTTTAAACCATTGGGCTGTGAAGAGCTCAATTGACTCCATGACTCACATGGCCTGTTTGCTGCCACCCAGTGGTTTTCTATAACTTTGTTTATGTGTCACTGACTGTAACATTGGATCCATATTTATGTCTGCTATAAATAGACTGTGTTAACAGATTTGTGAAGAAAAAGATATTAGTGCTATCTATAAAAGTAACTTAAATAGGCCTTTTGGAATGCAAAATAATTATTATTTCAACTATTAACGTAACTTAAAAATAGCTTCTTTTTTTTAAAAATGAATAGCCAAGAAAATTATAAATGTCACCTATAAGTGGAGGAAAACAACAGCTTTTTAAATAGGTACCGTATACAATTGCATAGTGCTGTAGTAGTATAATCTTTCAATTAAAATAACGCTCATTTATTTAAGCCAAATACTTTCCAGTTGATTAGTTACATTTGTGTCAAATTTGTGTAGAGAGTAGGCTGTTGAACCCATGCAGCTTTAATATTTTAAATAGCTTGTGAGGGTAAAGGATTGTGTGGAGGTCTTTGAGATTTTTTTTTTCCTTTAACATTTTATGTGCCAGATTTAATATAGGAATATGTAAATCCGAGTAACGTTGACCTTCAGTTTGTAATGTTCTCAAATATAAAGGATTGGTGGAGGTCTTTGAGATTTTTTTTCTCCTTGAACATTTTATGTGCCAGATTTAATATAGGAATTTGTCAATCTGAGTAACGTTGCCCTTCAGTTTGTGATGTTCACCAATATAACATTAGCTTTGCTTTGCATCATGTTACAATGACTCTCTTAGTGCAGCCTCCAATTTCAAACAAAGTAGCAGACAAACAATGAAAGTTATGTTTTTTTTTATTAAGGCTCGAATTATTTTTGTTTAATTATCTTCTAAAATAACTGTTTTTCTTCTAAAACTATAATTGATTTATTCATATAAAAATGTAGAATTATTTGAAAAGAAATTGTCGTCTTTTTATTCGCATTAATAAAATTCACAGATTAGAGCTTGCAAAGAGTGATTTTTTTTTACATTTTTCTTTTTTAATTTGCTTGCTAGTTAGGATAACAAATTTAAAATGAGCACTGTACACATTATAATCATTGTTCAGTATTGAATTAGGTACTCAAACTTAAACCTTAAAACAAAAACCTATAAAGATTTCATTCTTAACAGATTGCTGTCATTGTGCCAACAGGATGTCTAGTCCTATCTTTGACTCAATCTTCACCAACACTTTCTTTAATTATTTTTACATTTCCTTTTTTTTTTTTTCCTTTTGTTTTTTTTTGTTTTTTTCTCTCTATTCAGAGTGAACAACAATTGGTGCTTTCCTCTGTATTTAGGATCCATCTGAGAGTGGGGAAAGCTTTTCAGCTGCACAATACCTGATATACAATTGACTTCCTTGATGTGTATTGTCATTCTTTTACAATTATAGTCTTCTCAGATCTGCTTACCTTCCTCTAAGACTTGGCACATGAGAACATTGTTAACTTTCACCACTGCTTTCTTAATGATTGTTGCCGTTTTCAAATAATAACACGCTGCCATTGTCATTGGTATAGAATAAACTGTACAGCTGAATGAGACTAATCTTATTTCTCTTTGCTAGTGTAGGAAAGGGGTGTGTGGTCTGCCCCAGGCGGAATGAATTTTTTGTGAGTTTGGGTGTTTCTGTTAAATATTCTTGGCCGGCCCCAGGCGTCACTAACCCTGTGTCTCTTGATACTTTTTTTTTTTTTTTTTTTTTTTTAAAAAAAAAAGAAAGAAAAAAATTCAAACTACAGGTTTTTGTCTTATTTTATAATGAGACATTTAAATAAAAATTCCAGTGATTTAACATTTTTGTTCACTGTAAACATTAATTTGTAGACTTTTAGAGATCACTGTGGTGCACCTTTGTCACCCGTCAGGTTCATTAAGTTATTTGTAAACACTGAAAGATGCATGACTGTCTCTTGTGTCTACTGTTGCCTCCTTTTTCCCAGGTTTGAAATAATCACGCAGAAGGAGAGTGGAGTTATCTCTGGTATCCAGAACTTTGAGCATGGCCCCATCCAATGGAAACGAGACTTGCCGGAAACATCCCCCTTGTCCAGGTGTGTGTCCAGTCAAACAGCTGAAGTCTTCATCATTAAAAAATATCATTCTTTTATCAAGTTATTTTTTTATGGCTGTAGCACCACAGGGATGAAAAAAAGGGGGGGGGGGGATTCATTTAAAAGCAATGTCAAAGTACTAGAGAACAATTCCATTTTTTTAAATAAAGTCAAATAGTAATGTTTTTTTATTAACAATTTTTTTTTTTTAAAAAAAAATAATTTTTTTATAAAGTTATTTTTTTATGGCTGTAGCACCAAAGGGAAAAAAAAAAGGGGGGGGGGGGGATTCATTTAAAAGCAATGTCAAAGTACTAGAGAACAATTCCATTTTTTTAAATAAAGTCAAATAGTAATGTTTTTTTATGAACAATTTTTTTTTTTTGTGTAAAACTCACTGGCACAAAACATTTTGGAAATATTGATGTTATATGTAGAGCTGTTTGGATTGTGAAAAGTTGTTTCAATTTTAAATAAATATGGTTCGAAGATGACTTGAGTAGTTTCAGTTAACCACCTTACTGTTCATTGAGCCAGATGAGACTGGTAGTTTGTATAATTATTTTAAGTTTTTCAACAACAAAAAATTAGTCCCCATAATCTGGAATATTGGTGGTCTGAACATGATCTAAGAATCTACTCCTCATTGTTATGCTTTGATCCAATCTGTTTTGATCGTACCACATTTTCTAGTGGGATATATGATGTGCTGGACAGAGATCGACTTTATTTTTTATTTCATATGGATTTAATCTTTTATGTGTTTTGAATTTAATACTTTACTGACAAGGCAGTGGGTCTTATCACAACAGTTGGGGGGGTGGGGGGGGGGGGGTTTGATTCACGAAATCATGTCAGGAAAACTTTAATTTGAAAACTATCCATGAACTTTTAACCTTTTTTTCTTAAAACCATCTATTTGATGACAAGGCAGTGGGTCTTATCACAACAGTTGGGGGGGTGGGGGGGGGGGGGTGTTTGGTTCACGAAATCATGTCAGGGCAACTTTAATTTGAAAACTATCCATGACATTTTAACCTTTTTTTCTTAAAACCATCTATTTGCAGTGGTCTGAAGTCAATTGTTATTCCTATGCTAGCCGGCCTCATGGAACCTGATGCTGCCAAGATGTTGACCTACGACAGTCTGTTTCGCATGGTTCAAAACATTGAGCAAAAAATTACAGTGTGTGTGTTTTACTTCAACCGATGTGAGAATTTGAGAATATATGCAGATCGGACTACAACGTAAGGGCAAACATTGATATGAACATTAGAACCACTGATGGGCCTTTGTAGAAAATAGAACCACTGATGGTCCCTTTTTAGAAAAGAAATAAGTTGGGTTACCTGAAGCCTTTAATAAACCTGAATCACAAATTTATTTTAATTTCTTAGCTGTCATACATTGTTTTATTCTTCTTAACTGTATTCATCATCATCCCAATTGTTTTATTCTTCTTAACTGTATTCATCATCATCCCAATTGTTTTATTCTTCTTAACTGTATTTATCATCATCCCACTTTATGGTCTTAGTTTTAAGGAAGTCATTAATATTGTATTGACTTTTCAATGCTGTCGTGTTTCTAGTTTACCTGGGCTTCAGGACCAGATAGCCTCACTGACTGACATTGCGGCACGTGACCAGATTTTACTGGTCGGCGGCAAGTGCTTGGGGGACATCATCGACCCCAAAAGTCAACTCAAGGATTATCCCCCCCACCTCCTGCATGACAGCATCTACTTGTTTCAGAAAGAAATGAGTGAAAATGTGCGCCTTCCGAAACCTGAAATTCGTGAGTTGCATGATACGTACTTGATAGTTGCAGTAGCGTTTTGTTGTTTTTTTTCATTGAAATTTCTTTATGAACAAATTATTTTGTTTTACTTTATAGTATTGGGCATTCAAAAAGAAATTTGATGCAAAATTTTAATGTGTTAACTGGAAAAAAAGATTCAGCCAATGTTCCATTCCATCAAGTTTCCGAGGGCGAAATTTCGTTCAAACATTTTCCGGTAACCGCATACTCCATTCAGTTTTTTGTTTTTTTAATTTCTAAGGCTTTAAAAACTCTTGAATCCTTTTGTTCCCTAGTAAATAAAGTATGGTAAAAAAAAATATTGCACAGAATTTCCATATCTTGACATAGATACTTATTTCATTAAGAAGTTTTTGAAACACCAGTATTCGGTTGAAGAAGAATAAAGCAGTTTGCTGAAAGACATTAAAAGCTTTGTTGTGTTGGGGTGTACCAACGCCCCACATATAAAGGCAAACCTTTTATAGTTGGAGTTTTAGAATTAGAGGGCAGGCACTTGAATGCACCACTTTAATGAATAGCTTTTTCAAAAGGACAGAATACAACTTATGCAAGGGCATACATGCGGGTGCTTGCCAATCTCTAGAACATGAAAAAGAATCCTGAGAACATGGACAAAAGCAAGAACATCATTAAAAGTTTAATTATAAATTGCACCCACTCGTTTTAATCCAGCATTCATTTTTTTTTTTTTTGTGTGTGGACTTGTTAACACTTTCAAAAATAATCATCAGTGTCTGTTTTGCACAGTTATATATATTTTTTTAAATCTCCTGAACAGAATAAACCCTTTTAGTTTTGACTCAAGGTGTTTTCAAAAGATTATGAATGAAAATGGAGCAAGTTCAGGGTCTTGTTTGAAAAGCTTCCTTTTTACTTTGAAATGATCTATTCAAAGATATAACTAAAATTTCAAATCTTTTTTTTTTACCTGAGCACATAACACAGACCATGAAGATAAATATGCTTTGCTTTTAACACAGTTGTCAACTTGTATGCATCTTGTGTTTTAGCTGCATGATTCAGAAATCACTGAAAATGATTGGAGAGTATGGATAATTCATTGTAAAGGATTATGCACTGAAACCAATCTTTACTTTCTCCATCCTCTTTTCCTCTCTCCTTAAACAGTTTGCTCTAACGTCACCTATGAACATTCCTTTTCAGTGTGGGTGATTTGTTTGACTTTATCTTCCATTTATACTTTTGGATTTATAGCCATATTAGTATTAGCCTTTTGGTTGCATATAACCTGTATTGATCATTTCACCTTTGCAAATGACAAAGTTTAAATTTTTCTATTTGTATGCAACATGCATGGTTTAATCTTCCCCTCTATCAGGCTGTAAATAATTTTTGTATCCAGTGGTGCACAGTGTTATGTATATTAATGCAGCAATGAGTAAAGCTTCCTTCTTTCTAGTGCAATTAACTAGAAAATTTGGTGGATATAAGAACAACCTGAATATGGTTTGGGAACCTCTGTCTTACAAAACTTACAAAAGCAGCTTGGCACAGTGTTTCCTTTGAGGCATTGATTTACATAGCCCTAAACTATATTTATTTTTGTAGTATTGAAAACTTGAACTAATCAAACAAGGAAGTAAATGAAATAGAGTTTAAATATTCTTCTCTTTTTTTAATGCAGGGGGTGATAGGACTTTGAGTGTAGATCTATGCAATGAAGACTTCTTTATTTCAGTTTATTTTTACTGATTCCTTTTGAAAAGTTTATGATGGTTAAAAGAGAAAGGTTCAGTGCTGCAAGAATATTTATTATTGTATTCCACAGCTACCCAACAGATATAATATTCCTAATACAGTCTCTGTGTCCCTCTCTGACTTGCTAAGTTGTCATAAGTTTTGTCATCCTGTGTCCTCTGAGTTGATAAGAAATGATAAGTTATGTTATCCTCTGTCCTTCTCTGAGTTGATAAGTTTTGTCAAACTGTGTCTTTCTCTGAGTTAAGCAGTGATAAGTTTTGTCATCCTGTTTCCTTCACTGAGTTGATAAGTTTTGTCTATACAGACTATGTCTTACTCTCATTTGAGAAGTTTTGATAAATTTAGTCTGTATATTGTATGTTATCTGAGTTGATAAGTTTTGGCAATACATAAATGTGTTGTTGTTTTTTTCCTCCGTAGCCCCCTTCCCAGACTTCATCATTTACTCGGACATGGATGCCGATGCCAGACTGGCGCATAGCTGTGCTGCTAGGGGCGAGCTCATTAAAAGATACGTGGAGAAAACTTGTGCGCAGCAGGAGAGCTTGGCTGGTGGCTTATTCTGTTTTAGGTACCGGTATTATGTTGTTTCTGAATTTTTCAATCTGAACCCATTGAAGTTGCTTTTTTTTTTTTTTTTTTTTTTAACAATTTTTTTTGTATTTTTGAAGATTGAAACCTATTGAAAACTAAAAACATTTTTTTTTTTTATTTATTTAAGTTTTTTTTTTTTTTTAATAATTTTTTTTTTTTTTTTTTTAATCTTTTTTTATTTGAAATAACAATATATAAATAATAATTTCAAATGTGGCTGGTTTTTATTTAATAATTGTCAGTGAAGAAAATATGTTTTATTTTAGTCTCGATTTCAATTGTTTTTCCCCCCCCCCCCATATCTCCACAGGGTCTATGTAGAGAGCCAACTGGAGGCAACCAAAGTAAGCCAGGCCTTCATGAAGCAACTGATGGAGGAGTGCAAGTTTCACTTTGAAACATTCTTTGATTTGATCCAAATTCTCAGGGATTTCCTGACAGCCAGGCACAGAGGTCATCCGGACATTGATCACCTGGAGGCCATTCTTCAAGATTCTGTCATACGGCAGGTCCATGCAAAGGTGGGAAATATTTGTTAACATATTGTTTTGTTTTTTTTCTTTTTTGTACCTTAGTCATCTTCTAGAATAGGTTTCAGCAACTTACCTATCCGTTGCCTTTTCATGTTGTACTAGCTATCTCCCAGGTGAAGAAGAGAAAATTTTATTTTTACATCTAGCTAGTGACATTGATCGTCTCAATTAAGTTTAATTTATTTGATCTGCAGGCCACTGAGCGTATTGGTGAGATAGATCAGTACAGAGAGACTTTGGTCAAAAAGTTAGAGGACATCAAGACGCACGCCCTCAAATTAGTAGCTGTTTGTGTGGCTGAAAATTGGTGAGATAAGATTGTACATCTAATTTTTTTGTATTTTTTAATAAATAAGAATAACGACTTTAAAAATGTGACATTCAAAATATAAATTCATGTTTTTTAAGTGTTTATTAATATTCAGACAAGGTTCTAGTCACTCACGGAATATTTTCAAAAAATGTTCTTATGATATTCAGCCAATTTCTTTCTCTATTATGGCTTATTGATTTCCCAATTATGGCATGTATAATGAGTCTCAGGCATCAGGAATTTTTATATATTAAATATCTGAAATATGGATGAATCAATACCAGGGCCATAGATTTAATCAATATTTGACTACGGATGTAATCAATATCAAGACTGTGGATGTAATCAATATCAGGACTATGGATGCAATCAATATTAGGAATATGAATGTAATTGATTCAAGAATTATATATGTAATCAATATAATATCAGGACTATGAGTGTAATTAATATCATGACTAGGGACGTCTCTTGTGTAAAGCACTAGAGTGTACATAATATCATGGCAATGGATGTCTCCTGTGTAAATCACTCAGTGCTTATTGTTGTGTGGCAGTTTCTTAAAGATCAGTAACTACTGCAATGTAGAACTAACCTAAAAAAAATCTTTTAAGATCATTAACTACTGCAATATTGCACTGCACAAACATTTACACAAACAGTTGAGGAACATTACGGTTGATTAAACAAATTTCCCCTTTGTTTCAGTTACAAGAGAATCCAGCACCATATGACCGTCATATTAGGAGTTCAGAGTCGGTTCAGGAGGGACAAAAATGTTAAAACCCAAATGGCTCTGCATGATGAAAATATTCATGGATTTGAGAGGTCAGTAAAATTCAGAGAAGGGTCTTGTGAAAACAGTTGAGAGTTTAGAAATCCCTAAAATTTAATTATAATAAAGTATAGGCCTATACAGATTTTTTTTTTCTTTTTTTAATAAGAAAAGAAACTGTATTAATTAGTATTTAATATCTTCTAAAGAACGGAATTGAGTTTAATTCTTTTTAATGTTCATAACAAGAACAAAATCCCCATTGCTAAACTTTATTAACCCTTTTCAGTCAAGTTATAGCTTTCTAGCCCTAAGGCCCCAGCCTTGTTATGGCCATATACCGCTGAAAACAACATGCCATTTTCAACATTGCCTCGTGAAGGTAGCTCTTCCTATTAAGGAGTTATAAAGTGCCTATTTACAAACAGGAAGTTTCAGTTTCAAGCTCTGGTTTGTGCTTTGGTGGTTGTGCACATGATTTTACGCTACTTTCTCTTTTTTTTTTTAAAAGAGCGTTTTGTTTACAGTAGATCTACTCATTTGTTCTTTCTAGAATGGCTTCAAACTGTCGGCTGTCAGGGTCGGTTGTTATTGTCGACAGTGATAAATTTGATGCAACAATTGATAATGAAAATAAAAGGGATTTTGATATTCAATTAGTTCAACATGAGTCTATATGTGTCAGAAAATTAAGAGGATGTTGACAAATATGACCGGTCTGACCAATTGCATTCAATGGACATTGAACACATCTTTTATGACTGGATTCAAGATTAATAAATTTAAAATTCAACTTATGATCAAAATGGAATTATTTCCCTTTGCTTGGTACTGATTGTAATTTCTTATAGGGTGCTAAGGTACTGGATAGAGTTAACTCTCACTGCTACAGTACTGGAAGGAGTTAAATCTCTCTGCCACAGTAGTGGAAGGGGTAAGATCTCACGAATAAAGTACTGTAAGGGGGCCATCCATAAAAGATGTCCACCATTTTTTTGCTATTTTTTACCCCCCCTCCCCCCCTGTCCACTTTTGTCCACTTTTGACTTGACCCCCCCCCCC
>CAXITT010001001.1:28230-59352 GCA_964033795.1 Lymnaea stagnalis
GGAAGATTTGTGCTTGTGCTGCTTGGTTCAACATACTGTGCATGCACATTATAGCCATCAATGACAGCCTGACCCCAAACTTCAGCGAGTATTTCCCCTGCCTTTTTAAAGTTTGCTTTTTCCAAGTTTTGGTCTATAGTTTTACCATTTGCGTCCAAGTGGGATCCAAAATGATCATGGGGAAGAATGAGGCCTGACAGGTCATGAGACAAAGGGGCCATTCGTCGTTCTACCGCATTGTAGGCACTGTGACCCGGAGCATGACACGCTATAAAGAAAGCATCAAGATTGTGCTTGGTAAACAATTTATACGCAGCATTCAATGTTTTTGGATAACGTGGGTTCTCGTCTGGGCCTCCGTCAACGGTAATAATTACTATAGGCTTTACTAGTCCACCATTTGTACATGCCACATTCTTGAAAATATCAAGAGAGACAAGTACATCAAAATCTGCAACATGTGATGCAGCAGAACTGGAATCATGTTTACCACTCCTTATTGATATGGATGTTGGTCCGGAATAGGTCACACGACCTTCCTTGATAATACATGCGGCATAAACTGAAGGTATTAATTTATGCTTATCTGCCATAACCCAATCATGGTCAGGCAATTGTATACGATATTCCAGATGCATTAGAAGTGGTGCCTGCTTTGATGCAGCTGGAAGACCCAAAGGAACTCTAGCCTTGTCGTCTTGGCTAAGAAAGAATGTGCACTGACTGCCCATCAATACTGCCAAATCTTTCAAATAAGCTATTGCTGATGCTGCAAAATGGGCATCTATGTGCTCTTTGCGCAAATTGTTGGCAGCTTTTATAAGTTTCACCGGAACGGTAGTTATGTGCCGCTTACCTTCAGCAGTCATGTAGTTGCGTGGTAGAAGACGAAGATAAGTTGCAGATCGGCTTAGGTTGAACCCAAGACTTAACAGCTCTGAATGTAGATCATCAAGTGTTTTACATGAACGGATCAATTCGGTGCGTTGGCGGTCATCAGCAGCTCCACTTGCAGACACAATGTCGACAATTGACTTCAGCAAGCTTTTTCCTAGTGAAATTTTTGAGCCTTTTTGCAGCGGTGGGATTTTCTGTAACAAGTATTTGCAAAGCTTCTTTCATGTCTGCTCGGGCTGAACGTTTTCGTTTTCGGTCAAATGAAAGGCGATGCAACTTCTGTTTCAGTTTTTTCTTTTTTTCTTCAAGTTCATTTGCGTTCTTTTTCATTTCATCTGTCCACAAACCAGTTTAACGAATTGCTAGCAAACCGGATAGTTTTGAATTTGTCAAATTTAACTCCTCTTGAGCTATCCGCTCGGCTGATCTATTTTTGTCAACTTTAAGGATATTGCATTGATCTGTTTCATGCTCGTTATTCTTGCTGAATGACTCATCTAAGTTGTCTTGATTGTCTGTCGTCCCATTTTCGGCTCTGAACAGGAAACAAGGTATTTTCGATAATGATAAAAATAAGAAATTAATATAAAAATCAATTGATATACATAATATTACGCAATATAAAACTACAACTACATATATGATTGAAATATCTCAACACACTAAAACATAATACAAAATAAAAAATTTGTATGCGTTTTAAACTGACTGTTATTTGCCGGTACATCAACACTATCTATCATTTAATGAGCAAATTAAGTTTTGTTCAAATTTCTTACTGATTTTACATATAAAAACATTTAACGAGATAAAATTTCAATACAGAAATACATTTGCTTTTGCTTGCTATTAATAATCCAATGGTCCTGCAACTACAATGCTTGAACATAATGTAAGACTTAAAGTGGCTTACTACCACATGTTTTTTGTTATTTTTTATTGGTTGATTGTGAATAGGTCAAGGCCAAAGGTATTAGCGACGCATATTTTAATAAAATTTACATATTTTAAACCCTGGATGTTTATTTTAGGCCTGCTTTTATAATCTTTTTGAATAAATCGTGTCTAAATTTTGCCGCATTTGTTTCATAAAAAAAATTTGTTTTTTTTTAGATTAAGATTGCATTTTTAAATTTAAATATATTTTTACATTTTTCGGAAAATAATTTTTTGTCCTATATCTAATTTTTAATAAAAAATATAGTCAATTTCAAATATTTCAGTCATTTTTAACCCCAAAACAAAATAAAAATCATTAAAGATTTTCTGGAAAAACAAAACTGTTATTTGAGATTTTATTGTATTTGACAAATCAAACTTTAACAACATATTTTTAAAATAATATTCAAGCATATTAATTATTAATATTGAAAAAATCGTTTCTAAATTTAACCACTAAGTTTGTGAAAGATTGTTTGGGTTTGCATCCCAACTCTTTTGTCATTAAACTAGAATTTTTTGCAGTAAATTTATGCAAAACTACTGCACTCAAAAAAAAACCACTACAATGTGGACATCCACTTTGTCCTAAACCCCCCCCCCCCCCCCCGTCCACTTTAGTCCACTTTTTGCTGAACCCCCCCTCCCCCCTTTTGTGTGGACGTCTTTTATGGATGACCCCTTGGTGGGTTTGGTAACACATATTTTCATATTTTGAATAATAAAGTTTTTCTATCTTTTATTAAAAACCTATTTTTACTCTATTGCTTAGTTGTTAAACTTTCAACAAACTTAAACTGAGCTTAAACTATTAATTACGGTATTTCTTTGATACAGCATCATTCAACCATTAAAATTTATATTGGCTTTGTGTATGAAGGGAGCATTCAAGCTAATTCTTATAATTAAATTACATTAGATGTATTATAATATTTTAACATTTTATCTTATTTTGAGTTTCTTTTTAATTTTGTAATTAGTATATCCCCAAAACTTATATTACTATTACATTTATAAATTATGTCAAAATCATGCGACACATGAACCTTCTGCTACAGATTAGGTGTGTCGCAGCAGTTGAATTCATTTTAAAATTTAAATCACATTTTGGCTACATTGAGTAATAAATATAGTTGAACAGACAAGTTGAATTTTGTTCTTAAAATTATATCACTTCTTCAAAATATTACCTGATTCTGAAGATTTAAATCATGAAAAATGTTTCTCTTTGACATCATTATTAGAGAAGGATAGGAATAATGATGTGCTGTGGACCTGGTCATATCCATCAATATCACCAGAGCAAAGAGAGTTTCTTGTTTCAAAATCCAATCTTGGTAGTGACAGTTCTTTGCCCGTCAATTTTGTATATGGACAATGGAAGCAGAAATGGTATTACATTCAACTCATGGATGTAACCACAGATGATACATCATTGCCACAGGTAGCTCATTCTGATTATTATTTATGAATTTATAATTTTTAAAAATTAAAATGAAAGTTACAAATTTAGATTTGCTAGAACTAGTAATCAACATCGCAAAAAGTTTTCTTGCATTTTGGTGCAACTCTGCTTAAAAATTTTGTATACCTGGATTTTACCCATCTCTTATATATTTTGCTTCTGATTATGTATATTGCAGGTTGTTCAGTTTACTGTAGTGCTTCTATGTAGAGATTTTAACCCTGAGAAATACTCAGCACTATGTCAAATATTTGGGCGGCAATATAAAAAGACGGGAAGTGCAGCAACTATGCTAGAGGGCTATTTATCAGTAATTACTAAAGGCACATGCAACAGTGATGAAAATGGAAAATTCTCAGTCAATGATTTCAGCAAGCAACAGGCTTATGGAAAGTGTTGTATTAAAGGTATGTACATCATAGGGTCCTCTGATTGCCTCATTATACATACTTTTTTGCTGCAAATAAAGTTGCCTGTTTTTTAAGATATTCTGACTATCTACGCCCAGAAGGAAATATGTCTGTAGCATCACACAAGAAACATGTGAGAAGAGGTGCACAATCTATAATAATAATTCCAGGTGGCGCTCCTTATATCCACCAATTTTAATTTATATTTTTTCTTTTGTGTGCATTTAGTGCATACGCACGGGGAAGAAGCTAATGAGATCTCATCATTGTGCTCAATGAAAGCGGGCAGACAAGATAGATATTGATTGATTAATAGATAGATTGATTGATATTGTTATAGTGGACTAGACAGTCCTGATAGCCAACTAGTTAAAGAGCGCGCATGGGCAGAGAGACTGTAGTCGGAGTTTGTGTGAATGAACAGTGTGTTCCGGAAGCAATCAGAAAGTCAACATTATTGAGAACTTGTATTTATGTATATTTATGATAATGTTTATCGTTGGAAATAAAAACATAGAAAACATAACAGATATATAGATTGGTTGATAGATATAGATAGTTTTTATTAATGAAAAAAAAAATGTCCAAAAAACCTATCTGGCTCTAATGTATAGAAATGTTATTTTATGAGGTTATGTCCAAGATAATATATGAGATGTGACGAGCTGTTTTTCCCAAGTTCCTTTCTTTTTATATTAACTATAGTCAACTTGGTCTATTTCACTAAAACATTTTTTGTGTAAATTAAATTGTTCAAGGAATATGTTTTTTCCCATTCTTTATTTTTCTAGATTTAATTCAAACATTTGGGCTAGAAACCATCCTAATCTACACAGCAGTGCTGCTTAAGAAAAGGATTGCTGTGTATTTCCCACCACACTCACTAGGGAATCTACTTGAATATACAAGGTAATTAGCTACACTATTTACTTGATTTTGTCTTAAAATAACAGGTGGAGGGTTGTTTGCTTATTTTCAGAGGTAAAACTTTAAGATTCCCATGACATCTGTATGTTAATTAATTTATACCATCAGCACTAAATCAAAACAACTGACTTTTAAAGCTATAAAACATGCACAGAAGCGTAAAGCTTATGGATATAAAATGTCTGACCTGGCAACCCTTTGCGTGTGTGTTGAGAAGTCAAGTTTAAAAAAATTTTATGCTACACATAAAATGTTCAATTTAAAGCAGTTAGTTAATGAATTTTATGAAGCCAATGATAATAAAATACTTTCAATTGGGGTGTCTTTAAAATCAATTGACAAATGATTCCTCGTGGCTAAGTTGTGACTACTCAGTTTTATATTTATGATTCACATTAGCCAGGGCCTTAAAATTACTATTTGTGTTAAACACAGAGCCATTCCAGCATTTGCCTGGCACAGGCAGAACTGGAATATTGTTCATCCAAATGTACAGCTTACAGAAGGAGAAACAGAACACCTCAAGTCCAATTCACATTATGTAGCAGGTTTTACTGAAGCTGCTGTGGAAGGCAGGTATGTTGAACATCTTATGTAATATAGATGTTTTAAAATAAAGCAGTTAGTTCTATGGATCAGCAAATCTAAATGTGACACCAGTAAAGAGAAATAAATAGAATTTTCCATTTTATTTTTCATTTATTTCTCATGTTATATGTAACATTAAACATATAAAATAGTTATAAAATAGTTAAGAATAGAAAAGTCTTTTAAGAAACTTTTGAAATTTTGAAACTTTATACTGTACACATTCTAAATACACATTTATTTATTTTTAAATGTTCTTCACAAATTTGAGATCTAGTACTGTGGGCTTTAAGATTTTGGAAAAAAACACACACCCAAAAACCCTCTTTTTAAACACTATATTGTTATTTCCAAAGCTAACATTATTTAGTGAATATTTCTCTAAGCATAAGCAATCTATTCTGTTTTTTTTTACTCAAAACTTTTCAGGACAGACCTCTATGATATCTTTGTCAATGCTCCTAATAGTCAAATTTTTATAGCTGCACATGCCAAAGGTAAGTTTATGCCAAAGTAAAAGCTTTTTGCCTAAGAGGTCACATTTCCATTTAAATAAATTTTAAGAGATAAGATTTGAATAGCTTTTCCATTGAATAAAACAGTTCACATATAAAAAATTGCAAAATGTAAACCCTATACATAAAACTCAATATTTGATGGTCTGAGTTTAAAAAAAATTGACATTAAAAAAACTACCATTCAATTATTTGTACAGAAAAGATTGTTCCATATTAATTGATAGAAGAGTCAGTAAATGAATCCATTTATTTTTAATCAATGGAATCCATGATATTTTTCATCAGAGTCCCTTGCAATGGGTAAATTGCACAAAGAAATAGCATTATTGATGGTAGAAAAAGCTGAATCAGAAACATCAGACCTTGACATTATCAAGGTAAGGTTGATAAGTTATACACAAACACATGATTTATATATAGAGTGATACAAAAATATATCCAGTTTATTCTGTTTAAATAGGCCACAACTTATACAGGGCAGAGGTTTATATACACCAGGTAAAAAAAAATTATTATAAATGAAATGAGCAGAAAAGACTTTGTTTGATTGTGACAGAACAAGACTTAATCTGAAATGTTGGATTGTGACAGAACGAGACTTAAACTGAAATGTTGGATTGTGACAGAACAAGACTTAAAAACTGAAAATATTGTATCTAAGCTGTATATTCACTTCTTAAAAGCACATTTAAATCATTGGAGCAGCAAATTATTTGGAACAAAAATGTCTTGTCCTGTTTACAATTAAATTGAATTCACTTTGTTTATGTACTTAAAATAATTGAACTAACATTCTTTTTATTCAAATACATTGCAATTTTAAAGAAAAATCCCTGCCCCATTTACCTGGGTGAAGCAGACGTAAGCAGAAGTCCATACACACCCCATTTATTTTTACTTAGTAGCAGATCGAAAAGAAATTGTTACATAAACTGCTTAAGAGGAGATCATATTTTTTTTACCATTGGCTTTTATTTTTTTCAGGCAATAGAAACTAAGACCAAAGATTTATTGAACAACCTGAAGTCACTGGCCACAAAAGGTGCTGATGGTAAACTTTCCTTCACCTTGGAAACGCTGAAAGAAAGAAAGTTGCCCCCGGCTACTGAGAATTTCCTGTTCAGCTTAGCAGCCTCAGAGGGTCTTGTCCAGCTATAAATCTTGTTTAAGTAAATGTAACTGTTCCTGACCATGAGTGAGTAGAGCTCATGATAAACACCAAAAGTAAAGCTTTATCTATGCCATGATGATTATCAAAGTGAATAACTACATTATGTCATCAGTATTGAATATTAATGGATTACAAAAATATAATTACTCAAAAATGACATTTAATTTTTATAAAACTTGGCTACAAAATATAAATAAGGAAAGAGCGAAATAAAGTATGGGAAAACCTGAATAAAAAGGATTCAACAAACTAACATTGTTTTGCTCATTTCCTTTTTTCTAACCTGATTGCAGTCTCTCCCCCTTATTACAAAAATACATTGCCCCTCACAAAATAGTGAGTTATATTTAAAAAGATAAATTCTTCTTATCTGAATTTATTATTAATTTTAAATATCTGGGTTTTCTTTACATTTGTTGAATTTCAAGCATCATACTTGACATTGTATCATAACTTCTACTTCATCTATTTTTCCTTTCTAGAAAATAAACTTAGTCACAACGTAGGCATGTTGGTGTTATTTTCAAAATGTGTGACTGAACTGACCTAACTATTTTTATTAGCTATAGTTTTCAGTTCTACAAAATGAACAATGCTCTTATCATATTGAATCCATGTTCTCATCCTATTTGATTATAAACAAATGCCTTTTTGAAGTATATTGTAATGAAAACATGCAAGCTTATTATCATCATAAAGTCCAATGGTTAAAAACTATGTTTCTTTTAATTAATTTTGTAAATAATTTGATAATTTCAGATTTTTTGTCAATACTGGTTTATGATCATTATTTGATACAGGGAGTTAATTCAGCACATGATGTTTTTCGTTTTGAAATCAAAAATATAAATTAATTCTTTTTAATTTCATTACAACTGGTTTTCTTAAGTTTTTGGATTTTGTGTGTGACTAGTGTGACTTTAGAATTAGGAGTCTTGTGAACTGACTGTGTTTTTGTTTGGTCATTTAGTACTAAGTAGTAGTAGTAAGATTGCAAACATCATTTTTAAAGATATCCTGGTTCATTCTGAAAAATATTACTTATAAACTTAAGCTAAATTTTTTAATATGCCTATCAAGGTTAATATAGGTCAAGATCGTAAGGTCACTGGTTGAATGAACCATGTGGAATAAGCCAAAATATTTTGTCTGTATTAACCACAAAATATTTAATAAATGTTTTATTTGTAAAGCCAACATGTGTACAAACAATTCAGGGACTTGTTTTCTTGATCAAATCTTCTTCCTCTTCTTCTGCTATATCTTAAGGGCTCACGATCAATGTATTGATCATTCTGGCTCCTATTAATGTAAAGAGGATTCGCGATGTTGATAAGCTATTAAAGATATGTCTGTGGTGAGTGGGGTATAATATAACAGTTTTCACACATGAAGTGTTATGTAGCTTCCTTTTCTTCTTGTTACCTGATTGCTATGACAGCTTATTCATAATTGAAATTACCAGTCTTCACTTTAGCATCTGTGCTATAATATGGCTCCTATAGTATGAGGCACGAAAAACATAGTTTTATCAGAATAAAAAATATCATCAGATTCATAATTAATTTCAAAACATTGAGTAGATTTTATGATGCTTGGTGTCATAACATACAGAAAACAAACATAAGATAAAAATGGTATATGATATGGATTGAAAAAAGTTGTGCCCCTTTCTCCCTACCAATACAAAGCGGAGTGTTTCAAACTCTTTCCACTGGATGTGTTGACTGAAACTAAACTAAGACCATCGGTGAACGCTCCTTCTACTTCCATGGGCCCACGTTCTGGAACCAGCTCCCCATCCATATCCGTCATTGTGAAACCTCGTCCATTTTCAAAAAGTCCCTTAAAACTCATCTGTTTAGGTCTGCCTATGACCTGTGATGCACCCTCCTTGCCCTGCCTCATTTTCTGTCTCGGGTTTATCCTGTAGTATAGGCCAAAACGTGTCAAACGTTTTATAGCCATTTTGTTTCTATAGTATAGTAGTTACTATCCTAGTGTCTCATTTTTTATTTTACTTAGTTTACATGTTTTTAATAATTGTAAAGCGCTTAGAGCTTTATGGTAAGCGCTATATAAAAATGCCTAAATAAATAAATAAATGTGTTGACTGGATGTGTTGACTTGTAAACAGGGATGAATCATGGCCAAATTTATTTCCTTCAATGCTTGTGGTAAAAAAAATGGGGGAAACATCATCATCCAGATCCAGTAGCCATTTGTTCAGCTGTCCTTCAGTCCAAGACCACTGTGAAGATATGTCACACTCTTTGTAGCTGTTTTTTTTTAATTTGTATATAGGGTGTTGGCGTATTCTGGTATTTTTGGCAGGTAGTTAAGGCATAAGTCTTAAAGAACTGAGCAGTGAAAGAGGTGGTGTGTTAATGTATCATTAGGATGTCTGCAGAAGGGGCACATTGGTGTTTTATATGGTTAAGGTAATAATTAAGTTATATGTGTCCTGTGCACAGGCAAAAGATCATTACTCGTTTTTGCCTTTGGAGACAATTTACTGGATTTGGGCTTGCCTGTAAACATGCATCTCTCTGTTTAGTCCATCCTTTTAACCACTCATCTTTTTTGTTATTTCTGATTATCTGCCTCACAGTGTTGAATGAAGTAGGTATGTTGGGCTGTCATTTGATGCTCTCTGTTTTGCTAGTTTGCCCTCTCAATTTCCCCCTTATATTGTGGTGTCCATTGTAAGGTTAGCTTGACTGCATAGGTTTCCAGGAAGATGTTTAACTTTACCGTAATAACGCTTAAATGCCTTAAGTATGCACCACTTAATTGTGTAAAAGGCATGTTTTGCTCTTAAACTTCTGTTTTTATAATGCACCTTTAGTTGTCAACTTCAGTTCTTAAAAATTATAGAGTGCTTCCCATTTTGAGCTACATTGACATTATTGAGGTCTTTTAAACAAAAGTTTTAGTTTTGATTTAAATGTATCTCTTTTTTATTATTGTATTGCCTGCTGAAGAAGGCTTCTTGCCAAAATGTACATTTAAATCAGTGTTTCTCAACCTTCCTAATGCCGTGACCCTTTAATACAGTTCCTCAAGTTGTGGTGACCCTCAACCACAAAGTAATTTTCGTTGCTACTTCATAACTGTAGAGTACATGTGTTTTCCGCTGGTCTTAGGCGACCCCTGGGAAAGGGTTGTTTGACCCACCACAGGTTGAGAACCGCTGATTTAAATGTTCTGTCTTTTTTTAATTCTTAAGCATATTTTGTTCAACTATTTATTTGATCTTTGTTACACAAAATTCATCTTTGCCTCAAAAACAAAGGAAATGGTTGTTGATTTCAGGAAGGGGAAACACCAGAATACAGATCTCAACAGAAAAAATCAAAGTGTAGAGAAAGTAGAGGCATACAAGTACTTAGGTGTCACCATTGATAATAAGCTAACATGGCATGAGCACGGCCAAATGCTGTATAATAAGAAATTCAACAAAAGACTGTTCTAACTCAAAAAACTATACAATTTCGGCATAAACAAACAAGTCATTAACTTATTCTACAGTAAAACAATTGGAAGCCTACTTAATTTCAATATTACATGCTGGTGTGTGAATTCTTAGTCTGATATTAAACACGCATAAACCAACCAATCAAGAAAGCTAGGACTAGGAACATAACACAAACTAAACATCCTTCACTTGAAGAACTATTTGAAGAAAGATGTTATTGTAAAACTAAACACATTTTGGATGATACATCCCACCCTCTTCATCACAGCTACTTAGGATCAGCCCGTTCGGGACGAATTGTTTCCGTCAGGGCGAGGACTGAAAGATATAAAAAATTCTTTTGTTCCCAAATCTATACAAATTTACCAGCGTGCTCCCCCTGAAGTCACAAATCTGAATGAGAACTGATTAAGTCCTTGTTATGACTAAGAGAATTCACTGAATGGCTGTTTTTTTTCTTTTATTGTTGGGAGATATTGATGTTCAGCTGCTTGAAGTATTGATTTACAATCGGAGATGATGACATTTCTTTGTTTGCTCTGGTAAACTTGAAGATTGTAGACAGGTATCATTATATGATCTTTCTGGGTACTCGATGTCTTGATATAAGCAGTTTATAAATGTTATTTAGGGGAAATGTCTTTAGATGTGTTTTGTAAGTCTTCTCTGTCAGTTTTCTACCATTTTAGAGGCTACATTTAGTATTGATTTCTATTTAATTCTAAAAAAAGGCAGCAGTTATCAAGATAATTGCATGGTACAGAAGGCTAGAAAAATAACACAGAAATAAACAAAAATTTGAGCAATGAAGACCAAAAGGGAAGGAAAAATGTCGAGTTCATTGAAAATCTCACTGTGAATAGCTTTATACATTTAGATAATATATTAACACCCATAAAACGGCTAAATGTAAATTATGAATAAAAATATATATTTTTTGGTTTACATGCTAAAAACTTCTGTTTAAAAATTCAGAACTAGTTTGAGGGCATAACGGCATGATCATAAAAGAATTGGGTTTGACAGTTGAGGGAATAACCGCATGATCATAAAAGAAATGGGTTGGACAGTTGAGGGCATAACTGCATGATCATAAAAGAATTGGGTTGGGCAGTTGAGGGCATAACTGCATGATCATAAAAGAATTGGGTTGGACAGGTTTTTCCAGATGTGTAACCCACGAGGATAAAAATGTGTTAATATATCAAACTACTGTTGCAAACAGAGAGCAGAAGAAAAAAATCAGCGCAGTTTGAAATCCTTTTATTCAGGTTGCAAATCTTTGACAAACATGAAATATGCATTTTGAAAAAAAATATAAAAAATTTAAGACAATGTTTCATCAAGTCTTGTTTTCCTTTTCTTTGTTTTGCCTCCTGCTTCAAACTGGTCAACCGATAGTCTCCTTTTTTTGACATCATCTTCCTGTTAAGTTATTTAAAATATCTAATCATGATAATGAAACATATTCATAAAACTATAAAGCCCTTTAATAAAAAAAAAAAATATAAAAAATTTGATTCCAAATAAAATATATTTGCAAACTATGGACCATACTCTGGAAATATCGGTTGGGTGAAGCCTACTATGTTAAAGGTTTAACTAAACTAAATTGAATACGCTGGTAGTCTTAAGTTTCGGCAAAATTATCTTTAGAATATAATCACCTTAAACGTCTTGTTACCTGATGTTAGCAAATCTGTGCTTGATCGTTCCAGCTCATTTCTAATTTGAGCTGGATTCCAAAAATCTTTTCAAGGAACTTAAAATCAGCACTCATTAATAAAACAGGGATTGTCAGAATAACTATTCAGTATAATTGTGTAAAGCAGGAGCCAATCAAATCTGAGGAATTTGAAACATGATGGAGAGGGGAGATAAATTTATCACAAGTTCTTGTAGTTTGATAAGTTAGCTTGTTTACCTTGTCCGATGTGTCTGGTCTTCGAGACTGGCGAAGGTTCTTTGCATCTGTGGTTTGTATCATCATCTGTGTGTTGACATATTGCTAAAAATTTAATAGCAAAGTGTAGGGATGAAGGAGTTTGTGATGAGATGATATGATGCCAATTTGAATTTTGCTTTACTAATGAATGACAAGGCAATTACACTGGAATACAGCAAGAACTTGCTATGAGATTTTGAATTTCACTAAAATTCTATTAAAGGAAATTCTCATTTTAAATACAGTTACACTCTTTCTGGAAAATCTATCCAAATTTTAAAAAATAAAAATTCATCAGCATTGAATAAAGAATTGAATGAGACATGAAAGAAATGATGATAATGTAAATAAATGCATAGGGATAAATGGCTGGGAGAAAAGGCAGTTGAGACAATCATAAACTTTTTGTTAGAATAAATATTTGTAAATCATCTCTATTTAAAATGAACAGTGTGACATGATTCACATAACTTTATTATTTCATACCCCCAACCTTCCCTGCTCACTCAAACTCTTTTATGTCTTTAACTGGTTTTTAAGAGATATTATTTGAGATTGCATTTTCAATAACAGTTGAAATGAAAAAGTTTAAAGTAGAAGTTGAGATTTTCCTACCTCAATGTGTTGCATCACATCATCATACATCTCCTTTGCCATTTTAAACACATTGTGGTTGGAGGAATTGTACATAATAGCATTGGTGAACATCAGCATCATGTCTCGCTGGAACTCAACGGTTGTACGGATTGCTCCATTCTCAACATTTTTCTTTATTGTGCTGAGATCCATGGGCCTGTAACAAAACAGAGGGCCCTTTATTTTGATAGGGAACTCATTCAAAGAACATCATTAAAAATAATTATTTTCCTACAAATCATTCACTATTTTTCACTTTTACAAGAAAGCTAATTCAAAGTCATCAAACAACAGAGAAATGATTAAAAGAAGACAATTCAGGATTTGTTAATCATGGAATGGTTGATTGTGTTAGTAATAACTGAAGCCCAGAAATAATTCATTCAAACCTGTGAACTACACTGCGGTATCCTGGAGCAATATCATCTGTCACTGGATGTAAGAAAACGTTAGCATATCTGAAAGACACAATTTACAATTTTAGACTTGATTTAAAATGTACGCATCAATACAAATTCTTTGCTCAGTGCCTTTTGCACTGAATGTGACATACAATCTGCTTGACAGTGAGAATAAAAAGTCCATGTCTTAAAAACCCCATCATACTTTTTAATTAGGAAATAATAACAATGGCGGACATAATAAAGAAATGTCTAAGTTTATAATACCTGAGAAATGAAAATTAAATTAAAATTACCAGTACACTACTTCATACATATATATATATATATATATATGATAACCTACTTGTGAGTGGCAGCTGCTCGCCAGACAAGCATTATAGACTTCTTCCACTGCTTGAGTGATTTCTCCTCTTCTGTGTCACTACTGTAAAGTACAACAAGGCGTCAGAGGCATTAAAACATAAAACAATTTTTATAATATACATTTTTAATCCTTCAATAAGTTGTTAAATAGAAAAGTTTGGCTAATCAAAAAGATTTTTTTACAGAGTATGAGAATGCACCCAGACAATATTTTTCAATTCTATCGAACCTAACACACCGAACTCAAATCCAGCTGACGACGAAACCGAACCCTGGTGACAACTGAGCCAAATCCTTCTGACGACTGAACACAAGCCGAACCCTGCTGATGACGGAACACAAGTGGAACCCCGCAAACGACCAAACCTGAACTTCTAAGACCCAACTCGAACGTTCTATCACAAACTTATTAGAACAGACATTGTTTTACAGATGTGGCACATCATTACTTGCGCCAGAAATGCTTATGACTAGAAAATCCAAACGAAAAAACAATATTTTGTAAACTCAAAATGCTATTTTTTAAAATCATTCCCTACCCAAGTCTCCCCCGCCATCACCCTTTCAGACATAGGCTTGATTTTATATAAAAGTGTGACAATATTAAATAAATTTGATCAATATTATTATCATCAAGTTATGTGGTACCTGATAGAGACCGACCGAAAGTGATTTTCTGATTTCGGCCGAAGCCGAAAATAGGCCGAAAGTTTAAAATGACTTTCGGCCGAAACCGAAAAAAGGCAGAAAGTTTAAAAATGACTTTCGGCCGAAACCGAAAAAAGGCCGAAAGTTAAAAATGAATTTTGGCCGAAACCGAAGCCGAAGCCAAAACCGAAGCCGAAACCGAAGCCGAAAATGAAATAAATAGATATTTTGAAATTCGTTCCCGCATACATTTTGCATACATCCAAAATGATGTGGGAAAGTATAAATATTTACATTCTTTTTATAAAAATGAGATAATTGTGAATGTTAATAAATAAACATCTAATATAGGGGTCTCAAACTCGCGGCCCTCGAGCCATTTGTGACCCGCAAAACGATATTTTGCGGCCCGCTACATGACAGAGAAGTTTAGTGTAAATGCGCCGGCCCGTTTCCCCCAACCTCATAGCTATAGCGTGACTCTCCGCGACGGTGTCAGTCGAATCCCACCGACTAGTCTAATTCTGTTGTTTTTTTTTTTTTGTAATGTTTCTATAATTTTTTTAATGCAGCAGTGAGTAGGTGGATGAAAGTGAATCCTAGTTCTTGAGAACCCTTAATGATTTTATCGTTATTTATAAAGGTTGAGCATATTGTAACAGTTGTAGTCGCTTTTTTGTGGATTACTTGATGAGGCCCACTCTCATTCAGATACTACCTCCTGCGCCCACCCCTCCCCCCTGGTAATTTGAGTTTGAGACCCTTGATTTAATGAATACTTTGGATTTTACCATTTTAATATAAGAGTAATTTAAATTGCGTTACAATTTTTTTTAATTAGTATGTTATGAGAAAATTTGGCAAAAATTGAGATAGGGAAGGGGGGGGGGAAGTTAATGCAAAGTATTATTTTTTAAACCGGGTCTGTAAAAATTGTGGTTCTAAAATATCGCTTAATTTGTTTTTAAAGATCGTTTAGTTGGTTGTTATTGATCGCTTAATTTGTTGTTTAAGATCGTCCAGTTTTTGTTAATGATCGCTTTATTTTTTCTTAAAGATCGGTTAGTTTGTTCATAAAGATCGCCTGGTTTGTTGTTAAAGATCACTCAGTTTGTTGTTAAAGATCGCTTAGTTTTTCACAAAGATCGCTTAGTTTGTTCTTAAAGATAATTGATTTTGTTCCTTAAGATCGATTAGTTTGTTCTTAAAGATCTTTTAGTTTGTTACTAAAGAACATTTAGTTTTCTGTTAAAGATCGCTTAGTTTATTCTTATAAATCATTTAGTTTCCTATTAAAGATCATTTGTTTTGATCTTAAAGATCATTTAGTTCAGTCTTAAAAATCGTTTAGTTTGTTCTTTAAGATCGTTTAGTTTGTTATTAAAGATCGCTAAGATAGTTCTTAAAGATCGCTTAGTTTGTTTTAAATATCGTTTAGTTTGTTTATAAATGTCGTTTAGTTTGTTGTTAAATATCATTTAGTTTGTTCTCAAAGATCGCTTAATTTGTTCTTAAATGTCGCTTATTTTGTTGTTAAATATCGCTTTCGCTGAGTATTAAATGACAGAAAACCTGAGTCACTTTCGGCCATCTAAGTCAATTTCGGCCGAAACTGAAGAAAAACCGAAAGTTAACTTTTCTCTTTCGGCCGAAACCGAAATTAAGCCGAAAGTTAACTTTTCAGTTTCGGCCGAAACCGAAACTTGGCCGAAAGTGATAAAATGGCCACTTTCAGCGCCGAAACCGAAGCCGAAATTCGGTCGGCCTCTAGTTGAGGTTGGGGTGGGCGTGGGGTTGGCGTGGGGTGGGCGTGGGGGTGGGCGTTGGGGTGGTTGTGAGGGTGAAAATGAGACAGAAAGTTGACATAAACAACACAATTACAACGACCGAGTTGGACGTTGTTCCATTCTTATTCTGGGTCTGATCAAAGTATGATCTTTGAGTCGTGATACCATATTGCCTAGCAGTAACGTGTAGGACTTACACAATGCAAACTTTCTCCGGGGCTGGGTTTATCTTTATGTAATAGTATGGTAAACAAGCATTTTATGACGATACGATTCAATGGCAATGAATAGTATTTTAAAAAAAAAAACAACAACAACTCGTCACTGATAACTAATCACCTACATTATAGTCCATTCATAGCTTGCCTCTTTTAGTTATTGTACATGCGAGGATTGCTCCGGACAAATTCGGAAACTTGTGTAAAGAAAAGGTGGGGAGGCACACAAAAAAAAAGGGGGGGGGGAGGCGGCTTATTTCTATGGCTCGTAGTCTCGCTTCTCATCAGTCTATCTTTGTGCTTTTGTGTTTTTTTTGTTCCAGCGGTTTCTATCAATGGCGCACCGTTTCAGAAAGACGTAAATGATGGCGTCGACTGAACCCCCCCCCCCCTTTCCAGGGTTGCCAACTGACTCAAACAAACATTTCAAAATTTTAACGGCCAAACTTATTTCTTTAAGGACCTAGCTATTGAATGCATCTTTTTTTAATGGTTGAACTAAAATTTAGTTGGTTGTTATTGATCGCTTAATTTGTTGTTTAAGATCGTCCAGTTTTTGTTAATGATCGCTTTATTTTTTCTTAAAGATCGGTTAGTTTGTTCATAAAGATCGCCTGGTTTGTTGTTAAAGATCACTCAGTTTGTTGTTAAAGATCGCTTAGATTTTCACAAAGATCGCTTAGTTTGTTCTTAAAGATAATTGATTTTGTTCCTTAAGATCGATTAGTTTGTTCTTAAAGATCTTTTAGTTTGTTCCTAAAGAACATTTAGTTTTCTGTTAAAGATCGCTTAGTTTATTCTTATAAATCATTTAGTTTCCTATTACAGATCATTTGTTTTGATCTTAAAGATCATTTAGTTCGGTCTTAAAAATCGTTTAGTTTGTTCTTTAAGATCGTTTAGTTTGTTATTAAAGATCGCTAAGATAGTTCTTAAAGATCGCTTAGTTTGTTTTAAATATCGTTTAGTTTGTTCATAAATGTCGTTTAGTTTGTTGTTAAATATCATTGAGTTTGTTCTCAAAGATCACTTAATTTATTCTTAAATGTCGCTTATTTTGTTGTTAAATATCGCTTTCGCTGAGTATTAAATGACCAAAAACCTGAGTCACTTTCGGCCGGATGGCCGAAAGTCTAAGTCAATTTCGGCCGAAACCGAAGAAAAACCGAAAGTTAACTTTTCTCTTTCGGCCGAAACCGAAATTAAGCCGAAAGTTAACTTTTCAGTTTCGGCCGAAACCGAAACTTGGCCGAAAGTGATAAAATGGCCACTTTCGGCGCCGAAACCGAAATTCGGTCGGCCTCTAGTACCTGATAACAAAAAAATAGATTACACTGGCTTACACAAAAGAAGCATAAAACATACCAAATAGAGAGAGAGGCAGGACTGTTAGGAAACGACTCTGACAGAATGGAGCTATGGTTGACAGACGGTAACTGTGGGTCATCACTTCTCATGTCATCTTCACTGTCAACATCACTGTGCTTAGAGCTGCTTCCATCATCTTTTTTGTCCTCATCCTAATAAAATTGATGTGAAAAGCTTTTATCTTACACTGGCTATTATAAAACTCATCCTCTTTAAAGTAGAAGATAATTGTTGTTTTTCCTTAAGTTATATCTTAAAGATCCTTAAAAAGATAATTTTTGGATTCCAACCAAAGCTCAAAGTAAGGTTAACAAGTCTAGAATTATGTTTTCAAATTATAATTAGCCAACAATAATTTTTTAATGGGCTAAGAAAATCAAAAAAAGAATTAGGAAGCCTAACGGAAGATCCAAGAAAATGAGAAGTTAATATTTATTAAATGGGTAAATTTTGAATTTTCTCACCATTGTATAACTTTTCCTAATGTTCACACGGGATTTGGCACTCCTTGGCCTTCCTGAAAACAACAGTCGCTTTCATTATCTATTTAATTAAATAAATAAGTTATCTATAATTTTAAACTCAAGAGTTCATTAGATTCATCAAGGATTAGCGTATTATTCATTCTTTTTTTTTTTTTTTTTAAAGCAAATAAAGATATTAAGGCAATTGTTATCAGCAAATTTAAACTTATAATTTAAACTTAAATCAACCAGAGGACCACATATTGATAATGTACTAATTGTCAATAAGAGTTGCAAATATAAACAAACAAAGATTACATAAGTCACTCTAAACTACGGCCCAAGCGGCATTTGTTCATCAGGCCGACGGTACTTAAATACGCTTGATAAAATGTATGGAACACAAGACTTTGTGATATTATTTTTATATTGTGTTTAGAATTAGGTAGATCGGTAAAAAAACTAAAAAATGCTAAACATTTATTTAAAAAGTACAGTTATATTGAGCAAATTTGAAATTTAAAAAAATTAAACCAGAATCAACTTTCTAATTTTAGTACTTTTTGAGTTATGCATTTTTAAAGTGCAAGGTCGTTTTGTATTTTTTTAACTATGGACTCCACATTTTGTGACTCTATTCCGCTGATCATGTCCTCCGCAATAACTCTTGTTTTAATGATAATTTTACACAACTTTGATTTCAGGATTAATCAAGTATTGTACAAAATTATTATGCGGCCAGCGCTTGTCATTTTGTCAGTCATCCGGCCCACTGTGAATAAAGTTTGGTGACCCCTGCTCTATACAATAACATACAATCCCCTGCTAAAGGCTTTGAAAATTTTGTAATCTTATCACTTAAAACTCATGCTTCTGTTATTCTTTCAAAATAATTTATTTATGCATGTCGGTTCACTTGTGGGGATCATGAGTTTGAAACACCCATACTAAAAAAAAACATTCACAACAAATTTTCAAAAGCTCGAATACACTCCCAAAATTTCTAATTAGAATGAGAAATTTTTTTTACAAAGGGAGCAACTGTTTACTTTTAGTTCCTCAAGATTTAAGATACCTCTTCTCCCCCTTTTGCTGCCCGTCTCGCTAATTCTTGAACAAATGCTGCTGGTGGGAGATGGTGATTCGTCCTTGACTGATGATTCTGGCAGCTCTGTTTCACTTGCTACACTGTCTGCTGTTTTTTTCAATGGGGCTTCTTCTTCATCCTCCTGCAAGTGAATAAGTGACTTGAGGCCAGACCATGTTGTTTTTGCACCATATTTAATTCTTATGTTTTTTTATTTTTTGAAAATAGTCCCAAAAAAATAAATTCTTAGCTTTCTTGAGGAAAGATGTTTCAAGTTCAGATTTAACCAACCTAGGTGTCTTAAAAAAATGCATTCTGTAGGAGATTGCTCTCTTTGACTTTCAGGTAACACACCAGGCAGTTAGTCACATAAAGCTCTAGCATAAATAAAATGGTAACTTACTGTTTTTTCCCTTTCCTCCTTCACAATGCTTGTGTCCACACCTTGACAGTTTGGCGTCTCTCTTGTCTGCTCCTCCTCCTTCACAACCAGCTCTTGGCTGGTTACTATTTCTTCTTCATCTAAAACATTCTCTTCCTCCTTGACTTCCATTGCTTTTTTGACAACTTCCTCAATTTCTATAACAGATTCAGGCTCTTCCTCATTCTGGCTTATTATGGTGACATCTACATTTCAAACAGTCACACCAAAAAAAAGGGAATTACAAGTCAGTTTAAAGGAGGGAAACAATACTCTAGAACAGGGGTCGGGAATCTATGGCTCGCGAGCCAGATGTGGCTCTATTGATTGCTGCATCTGGCTCGCAGACAAATGTTCGATTATAAAAAAAAAAAATTTCTTTAGACTCCTTTGATCTACATATTAATTGCATATTAATATTTCATTCTAAAAATGAGCTTAAGTCTGCTGCAGCTCAGCATCAGAAGTGGTAAAGGAGATAAACTCCGCTGACCTAAAAGACAGAAAAATAGCAACCCTGCATTCATTGTAATTAAAGGGAAATATAATGTATGGCTCTCACAGAATTACTTTTCAAAATATGTGGTGTCCATGGCTCTCTCAAACAAAAGGTTCCCGACCCCTGCTCTAGAACATTGTTTAGTTTAATTAGAGTTTATGTTCAAATTAATACCTGGACAATACTTTATAGGAGGCTCACAGACATTTCAGGATACAAGTGTCAAGGATTATAGAGGGGAGACTACAATCAAATTGCATTTAATGAAATATAAAGCACACCGCGTGTGAAGAAGCTTGAGAAAAGATCAACATCAAAATGAGGGCTTTCCAGGAAATAGATCAAGACATAGTAAAACAGTCAAGATAAAATGAAAAAAAAAAGAAACTCAGCTCAAAATAAGATGGCGACTACTTCAAGATGTAACAAGGAAATGAAAATAGAACCAAAGCAAGAATCATGGGATAGGAGAACAAGACAATAGCAAGTACAAGTTACTTGGATGTAAAATAAAGAGAGATTTTTAGTCAAGTAATACAATGCAGGTTATCAGGTACTGGTAATGAAACTGTGTATCACTCAACAAATAAACAAGTCCTGGTGTATTTATTGAATATTGTATACTTGTTACGGAAATGTCAGTCGCATCTTCATGCTTACCTTCTTTAAAATGGGATGGGATTGGGTATTTTTAATTTTGCTCAAAGTTGAGAAGGTGTTTGCTAAATCTATTTGATAATAGCTGTCCCAGTTCACCAAAGTGGCACAAGAACACCTTTGGCATACAAGAGATGCCTTAAAAATAACAAATGGGCATTGAATAAGTTTTTCAGGTTTTAGTCCTAAAGTGAAATAGGTTTATTCAAAGATAGTTAAAACTGAACCAACATAATATGGAAAGCCATGAAGTCACATCTACTGTCTGATGAATTCATCTTAAAGATGTGCAGTAAAATAAAGTCTCAGATCTTATACAAAGGAAATAATTAAGAAACTTCTTATAACAAAACACTATCATACATGGACTTAAGATTTATTTCCACGAACCTGTTACAACCAAGGCAAAAAAAAAATTAATTAATCCCAATGCATTGTTCATCAAACTACCTGGCACAGATGAGATTTCTGTCATCTCAGACACCACTTCCTCTAGGAGACTACTGAGATCCACAGAATCCTCTAAATTGAGATCGTCAGGAGCTGGGCTTTCAAGTGTGGAGGTTGAAGGTACAGTCTTCAGAATGTTTGTCACTAGACTCTGGCTTTTGGCTGTGGACAGCAACCGAGACAGAGTTGGAGCAGCTGTTAGAGAACAAACGAGCAAACAATGCCTTGCAAATTTTCAAACCAGCCAAAATGGTGAGCATAGGTATCGAAAGTGAAATAATACATTGCTACATCAACTACATGCATCAAGATTTTGAGACTGTCTTTGTCATGAAAATTCAAAGCAAAATATGAATTATTATATTTTTTTTTTTAATTAAAAAAAAAATAAAATTTAATACTGCTCCGACTGCATGATTTTGATCTCATTGAATGTGTTACAAAATAAAAATGTTAGAAAAGTTCATAAAATTATCCTGTGCTATGTTGTGTACATATAAAGTAAAAATTCCTATACTGAGTTAGAGAGTAAAGTATGATTTATAATTATCATAGCCGACCATAAGGTGTCAGTTATTTATTAGCAATCCCATTGTTCCTAGTCTGGATTTATATATATATATATATATATATATATATATATATATATATATATATATGGTAATTACATATGAATCTTAAAAAAATTAAGTTTTGTTCTTTAAAATATAAATTATTTAGATATTTTTTTTCAATCTTATTTTTTTTTGTGTTTATATATATATATATATATATATATATATATATATATATATATATATATATATATGGTAATTACATATGAATCTTAAAAAAATTAAGTTTTGTTCTTTAAAATATAAATTATTTAGTATTGTATCCATAAGTCATTCAGGAAATACTCCTTGATAATAATTCGTTTATATTTTCAGCATAGCAGAGCATGCAATACAAAAGATAGATGAGACAGCACACATATAACATGCAAATAAATCCAAATAAGTTTTTTCCAATAAGTTGACCTTTAGTTTTTACAAGAATTAAAAATAAATGCTTTAAGAATGAGCTGTGATCTCTGTGAGACTGAAACCGAAATAAATTTTCAACTGTTTTTTTTCTAAGCTAAAAAGTTTAAAGTATAATTCAAGTGTGTAAATGGAGATGATATATCGATGTTAATAGTACATAGACATGATGTGATAGAAATTAGTGGTTTTAAAATATCATTACAAATTCACGGATAGCAATATTTTAATACTGAGACTTTAATCAAAATGTATAGAAGAAACTAAGAAATTCAAGATGCTTGCAGGAAAAAGGGGAGACAATGACACTCACAGCTAGATGGTGGAGTGGTGAGTGGATCATCTTGAGTTATTGGTGTTTTCAGAAGAGACCTAGAAACTTGGGCCAAAAGTGAATGTTGACCTCCTTGTGTCTGAAGTTGTTCCTGCTCCTGCTCCTGTCATTAAAAAAAATTTAAAAAAAAAGAATATTGAATGAGGCAAAGGCAAGCTGATGATTGTAAGAAGATGAATAGTGTCAATGTGAGTTTGAAAAGAGATCCTACCAATTTTTTAACTTTAAAAACACCACCAAAAAAATGTAAAAAAAAAAATTTTTCCTCACAAGTTTAAGTTGTTGAAGTCCTGTGGCTGACTTCACTTCACTTTTAAGAAGAGATGATAAAAGATGAGATGCTGCTGGCAATTTGGTGGAAAGTTCAGAAGATTGTGATGGGGTTGAGACCATGGACGGAACAATATCTAAATTTGCAATACTTTCTTCATCTGTCAGCTGTTCATGAACACAAAAAAAAAATATTAAAAAATTTTTACAGCTTACAGTAGCCCAGGACTTTTTACTAGCTTGAAGGCTTATGAGAAATCAGAAAATTATTTTTAAGTACAAGTTTTAATTTCTTAAAGTTCTTTATGTTTCCATTAAAAGACTTACAACAGATATATCATCTATTGAGTCCTGTGTGCTGTCATCAATATCACCTATAGGCATCAATAAATCTGATGTGTCTGCAGCTAAAAAAAATATGTAAGAAAAATAAAAAAACTATTGAACAACAAATTTAAGTAAAGATGGATCTAAAAAAAGATAATAGTTTCTAAAGATTAGTATCATTTATTTATTTCAAGAGAGATTATGGAGTACACTAAATCTGAATGAAATATAAATGTATAGTAAATGATTATTTAATTTTTAACAAATATAATTATGTTTCAAATGACTAACCTTGAATCAATAAATTACATCCCCCCTCCTCCCACGATACCCACACACTTTAACCTCTGTTGAACCTTATACTAAGATAAGAAACAGTTCAAAATTTCCATTGACTCACCCAAAGCCTTTAACTCCTCGTCATCATCCTCCATCGCCACTTCTTCTTTTATTTTATTTTCACTTGCTCTTAATTCCCTGTTGAGATAACATAGGATAAAAAATTCATTATCAAGACAACTTAATACCAAGAGAAGTATCTGCAGCTTTTAGGGTTTTAAAAAGAATTAGTTTGCTTGCTTCCAAAGATGTTTTTCTTCCTTTTTGCAGATGCAGAGTGATGCTAAATATTATTTCCCCCCTCCCCCGATATATAAATTGGAGGCATAGCAACTCACTCTTGAATTTCTTCCCAAACATCTTTGATTCGATCATCCCACTGTCCTGCTTTGATAGCCTCAACTTCAGACTTTAAAGTCCTTATGGAATAAAAGTTTTGCATATAACAACAATTAAAAAATAATGTCATTTTAGGAGAAATTTTATACATAGGTCTACAATATTTTTTAAAGTAAAAATAAAGATTAGAGGACGAAACTGCTGAACGAAACAAAAATTTACAAAGCAGAGGACAAGGAAAATTATGAGGAGAACACTCATTATATTTGCTTGATTTTCATCATTATTTTTACTTCATGAAAGACAATTGTCCTAAATTCTTTTTTCCCCCATCGGTCAATAAAGAGGCCCTTGGAAAACAAATTCCGGGAACATTTGAGGAAACATCGGGTAATGAAAAACTATTTGAATTATACTATTTTCCCTTGTATTCATTTACAGTGATATTTTTTAGTTTAATTCAATGTGTCTGAACCACATGTATTTTTTTCCTATTTATAAATGGCAAAAATATGTATTTTTTATTTATTAAATTTATTAAAGAGGAATCACTTGTTTGTATTTACTTTTTTCCCCTTTATTCAGATATGTAAGAAAACAATATATAAAATACCTTTAGCATCAGCCTTGCAACTTTAAATATTAATGCGAGGGTAATAGAATTTTTACAAAACTATTTTGTTTCATCTACAGCATTAAAGTATTTTGAAATTATAAAGTCTGGTGCTTGCAAATTTTATTGTACTGCTTGAAATACTGACTTGAAACTTTGCTCCATTTCCAAAACTTCTTTCTTAAGCTGCTCACTCCTTTCTATAGTCATTTTTCTCATAATCTGCAAACTTGGTGCATCCGTCTCTGACTTATCCCCACCTCTTTTTCGTCTTTTAAAAAAAAAAAAGAAAAGAAGAAGACATTCCTCATAATTAGATATTCAAGCTGTTTTAGAGCTAAAACTTAAAGCATTAATTTTTGAAAATTAAATATTCTTTTTTTTTTAATCATTTAATAGTTAATACAAATCCCTAAATGAAAAAATACCGGAATACTTAAAATTGCTTACTTAGGTTGTTCCAACTGTTCCAACATGTCATAGTATTGAAGGAGACAATTCTAAAGGAAAAAAAAAGAATAGTTTTGATGCCATCAAATAGAATAATGTATCAATTGCTTGATGTTATGGAACATCCTCATCATTAATTTATGAGAGTATATGGTTATATATTTGCATAAATATAGGTCTAATACAAAAAAAACAGGATTACCAATTACAATAAGATAATCTTGTCAGAAATATGTTTTACCTTCTGGTGGAACCAGTCTGGTGGTCTGTTAAGGTCTGCATAAGGTTTTATTGCACGACTTACTGAAACCCTAAAAAACGGGTAAAAATTTGTTATTGACAATAAGTCTACACAATTATAATTTATTACATTTTATGATTAATTTTATTGTGGCATCCATGTATTATGCAGAACACAATTAAATTTGTTTGTTTATTTTAAAAAAAGATATATTTAGCTTCATATCTTAGAAAGTCTTTTCCAGTAACATGAATGTCAACAGCTTTGCAATAAATGTGCACAAGTTTAACAAGCCCAGATAAACATTTAAAAAAAAAAAGATTTTGAATAGACTTACCAATTCTGATCTCCGATTTTAAAGACTGCACTTGCCAAGCATAGCTTTTCTCTTGTAGACCATACATCCAGAGGTTTTTTGAGTTTAAGTCCTAATGCAGTAATAAGTATTAGTTTTAGTCAAAAATATGCATCTGCTCCTTAGAAAATTATGTTGAAATGTATCATAAAATGGGGGAGATGATTGAAATGAATGGCATAATTATTTACTGCTGACAACCAAAATGTAGTGCAGAGGGCACAATTTATTATCAGAATTATATAGGAACATAGGTCAAGATGCATTCTAAAAAAAAAATTTGTAATACAAGTGTAATTTTCAAGACAATAGGCTTTAAAATTGACAACTGAAAAACACAACCTTTAAAAATTAAAATCTTCCGGCACCGAGTTTCCGATACACATTAAGTATTAGTCTCCTCTCCCTTACTTTATCAAAGTACCAATCTTTAACTAATGATAATGGCTTTAATTTACAAAGCTAAAATCAGAGATTACCTAAATTATTATATTGTCTTATTGACATAAATCATATATCACTTTAAAGGGCTAGCTATAAGCTTTATAAAAACATCAATTTCATCTTTCTAGCTTTTACAAAAGTATGATTTTTTGGTGAATTTTGAAAACCCCCTTATTTATCTTTGTATTTAACTGCAAAAACTTGTGACTGAGTTTCCAAATTTGTTTTATTTTATCCACAACTTTTTTTTTACAAGATAATGCTACCAGATTTTCACGAGAAACATTCTCAATGCAATATACAACACAATAAACAACAAAACTTTTATTTAATATCAAGACTTTTTATTTTTTATTATTTTATTTGAGAATATATTAAAAATAACATGAGTAGAAACATTAGAAAAGTTATTATTTATGAAGAAAAAAAAACATATTTTAATTACCGTAAATTATGTGCTTCAGTTAAATTTTGTGTCAATTCTTATATTTATAAAAGGTAAGTAGAAGTCTTTAAAAAAAATAAAATTGAATGCAAGAGATTATAAATAAAACTATTAACATCAGGCATAAGACTAATATGAGCATACCTTTACCAGGGTTCATGATTAAATTTTAAAAGGTAATGGGGATGTTATGCTTTTCATTTTCTATTTAGACTGCCCTTCAGACTTTTTGGTATGGTTGATGAAACTACAATCTCTCCTGCATAAAACTTGTCTTTGTCCAAACATGCCTCCTTGTCAATGAAAGGAACTCCACAGAGTTCTTTAATAGAAAATTAAAATTTTCTCTTGGAATCTGAATGATACCTAGAAAAAACATAGTATTTTAATCCTGAATCTACATAATTTGTTATTTAAAATGAGTATGATTAGTTTATTAGTAATATTTGTATTAGTCTTAAGCCTATTAAAATATACATTATACAACAGAGTAATAATCTTCTTTTATTTAAGTAATGTCACTAATGAGAGAATAACAATTATTATGATTGCTATTATTAAACCATTATTGATTCAATTAAGAAAATCGAATACAATTTTTAAGCATAACGGTACTCTCATAAAAATTTTTTAAACTTAGATTGATGCTATTCATATTATTATTATATAATTATTTATGTAAATCAAGGGACTAAACTAATCCGAAATTCAAATAGCTATACAAATTAAAATTAATAGAAACTATTTAATGTATTGGGTTGTATTTATTTCTAATTAATATTGTTCAACTGTTTCCCATTAAATAACTGATATGTGTTCCACAAATTTTTAAAGATCAAAGATAATGGACATCTTTGTTATAACTATATAAAATTATTAATGAGGAGAGCCATTTCTGACAACCCAATTTGTTTTGGCAAAGGGGAATAACTAGTGACAACTGCATTCTCATAAATACTGAAAAGCCAAACTATTTTTAGAAATTGCTATTATTAATGAGATAAAGTTATTCCCGTTTGTGAATAAATGAAGTAGTAGCACTGTAGAGTGCCATCTTCTGTGAGTTTACATTAAAAAAATAATAGCTAACATACCCAGGTATAAAAATAAAGATGTTGCAAGTCACAAAATACACAATGCTGCAAGATGATATCACTGCGTTTGGAAAATTTGCACTCTATGTTACCGAGTTACTGATGATAAAATAAATTATTAGAAAACTGTGACATAAAATGCAAAAAAAACCTAGATAATCACTGAGACGAATGTTAAAATAGTAATAGCCACAAAAGTTTTTGCGTCACTTTTTGACATGTGCAGAAGGTATGCATAAGTGAGTTTCGTTTTACCTATTTATAGCACTCAACTTGCCCCAATCAGTCCCTGAGTATAATATTAAATTATAGACATACTACATATTAGTAGTAGTACGCTTGGGTTATGACGTTATAAAAAATTAAACAATACTGACCAGTGCACATCACTGAGCTTTTAAATTAAAAACTCCCTATTTACCTGATCGAACTATATTAAAACACTTCTACAAAAAAGTCTTATGTAGTAATTATATTAAATATATTATATTGTTTAAATATTAATGTTTTCAAATTGCCAACTATATTTTGGCTAATGTGAAGAAGCGCCCGACCGACAATGTCAAAACCCTGGTTCCGATAGGGTTAAAACCCATGTTAGGGATAAGTTTAGGGTTCAGGTTAGGTTTAGATTTAGGGTTCAGGTTAGGTTTAGATTTAGGGTTCAGGTTAGGTTTAGGGATAAATTTAGGACATAAGTTCGCCATGGTAAAAAAACGCAGTGCATCTCTTCAATATTTTTAGTTTTTGTCAAATAGCCTAAGTTAGTTTCTCGCGTATTTTTTAGTTTATAACAGAATAGAGAATATACGCTATCCCTAAAAAACTATTGAATGATATCATTTTTATATGAACATATGCCTACTCTACGCAATTTCTAATTAAGATTCACTCTTACTGGGATTAGAATTCGTCATATTATTGACCGAGGCCTCCATTTTGAGGGTAATCTTTTAGCGAAAAAATATTTTATGTTGTTTCTTTTGCATTTCCGGTGTTTGACAGATGCGCTCTAACTTCTATGAGTACGGATAGTACACCCTCTAAGTGGGTCATCGTACTACAGGTGTGGAGTAGACTTAGATGTTTTAATGGGTAAAATATGAAGAAGGGAAAAAAAAAAGGAGTTCTCTAAGAAAATTTAACTTAACAGAAACAAAAGTATTTGTTACAAAAGTATTTTATGTGTTGAATGAAATTTCAGTCCCATATTTTATATCTTAATTATACTAATGTCAGTTCCAGTTCTATCGAAATAAAATTTTTAATTTTTTTTTTTTTTTTTTAATGTCTTGGAGACTATCCTAATACCTTAAAGTGAACATAAAATATTATTCTATCACACAAAATACACTTATATTTCCTTTACCGGAGAGTAGGTATATGCTGATACGACACCAAATGGGAATGGGAAATTTGACAGAGTAAGTTCGAGTCGGTGTCATAACAGTGATTAACAGAACTCAGTTAAATACAAGAACAGTGAGCCAACAGAATGAGGTACCACCAGAGCAGGGGAACAGTGATTATTTCCGAAATTTTCCCTTGGGGAGGGGGCACTTCAGATTTTTTGAGGGGGAGGGGGGGGCAGAGCCAGCAGTGCCAGTTGACTTATTGTTGGACATATTTTTGCTCCAGGGGGGCACTTGCCCCCCCCCCTGAGAAATAGCTGAAAGAAACCCTGCAGGGGGGTATCCGAACAGGGTTTAACCAGACCAGAGTGCTACCAGAGCAGGGTGGGTTTTACCAGAGCAGTATGTCACCAAATAAGCATGTCATCAGAAAAGAGTGTCACCAGATAGGTGCCATGAAATCATGTTGCCACCAAAAACACGTTTCTCTTAGAACGGGTGTCACTAGAGAGAGGAGGGTGCCACCAGAGTATGTTGTAAATAGAACAGGGTATCACCAGAACAAGGCGTGACCAGGGCAGTGTGCCAACAGAGCATGTTGCCATCAAGGCAGGATGCTACATTAACAGGATTTCGCCAGATCATTTAGCTACCATAGCAGGGTGAAACCAGAAAAGGGGACTACGAGAACATGGGCCACCAGATCATGTTGCTACCACATCAGGTTGAAACCAGAAGATGGTGTCATCAGACAGAGCATGGTGCCATCAGAGCAGATCGCAAACAGAGCATGGTCCGAATGAGTGAGATTCCATCAGAGCAGTGTGCACCAGAGCATGATTGGGAATCTCTCCCAATCCCATCATTAAGAGTACAATTATAATTTTTCACGCTTTATCCATGGCTTTATGTGAGAGGAGTTCTTCAAAACTTTTAATAATAGTTATTTGCGATCTATCGTGGAATAGTCAAGGCTTTCTGGTCTTGCGATTTTGGCAATTGAAAGTGATAAAGCTAAGAATGTTGATTTTGCTGAAATGCTTGACCTATTTGCATCTTTGAATAACAGGAAGATCACGTTTTTGCAGTTAAGCTTTATGTTAAATAAAAAATAAATTTGTTGCATTTTTAAATCGCTGTTACCCCGAACTCTACTTCAACTTCTTATAAGTTTTGTTGCTTAGGGATTTTATTAACAAACATACTATAAGCGTTTTGCTTTGTGCACTTCTATTGCTGCCCACAGATACTACTTACCAGCTAAGTGCTATTTCTTATTTTTATTTTTATACCGTTTTTTCTGTTGTTTTGTTCGCTGACGAAGGCTTTCTGCCGACACGTTCGCTGTTTTGTTGCGTTTATTTTTTCAGGTTTAACCCTACTCTGTTTTACTCATTTTATTAAGAATTACCAGGTGCAGGTTTGGGGGGGGGGGTGTCCGGAAAAAAGGGGTTGAAACCATGAGTTTACCGCAACGGGTGATACCAACTGGAGGGATGCCTCTGATTGACGGTTCCGAATACAATAACGATGACCCATTCTGAATTTGCATTTGAGAACCATTTCTTTGAATTTTGTGATGCAAAATTATTGGGATAATCAATTTGAGCAACATAGCATTCAAGATAAAAACATTAAATGAATTCGTATGGTTAAACTTTTAACAATGGGATGCTTCCCCATCACACCAAAAAGGTGGTGTTATAGAGAGCTTGTTTTTCTCGTGCGTGCCCTCTGATTGACCCCGCATGAGACGCTGTGTTCACAAAGGGGTGTGGCTTAGGTCTTTGAAGTGGCTTGTTTACAGTCGGCTTCCAATTACGCATTGGGTAGATTGTTTTCGGGTAATTTCTGGAATATACTCCTTAACCCGAGAGATGTAAACAACACGTCATAAGCCCTTCTCGAAGCATCTTACTCTACATATATATAAGAGATTGACAGGCACGAGGGGACGGAGATTTTTCACATAGATTTTCTTAACATTACGAGGCGTGTTTTATTCTTTGTGTATTTGTGTGCTCCTACTTATATGTGTTTATTCCGCATTATTTATTGGCATCATTATTTCTAATTGTATTAAGTGTGTACCGGTACGACATCTGCCATACTGTAAGTTGAAGATTGTAATTTTATTTTATTTTATTTTGTAATTAT
>CAXITT010001001.1:59759-94332 GCA_964033795.1 Lymnaea stagnalis
GGGGGGGGGGGGGGGCTCTTGAATAGCCCTTCAATATAATGTAGTGGGTATTATATTGTGCTTAATGTATATAAAAGTTGCCAATACTATCACTTTGATCGGGGGTAGAAAGAAATCGAGCGAAAGAGGGGTATGAGTCTGGGGAGGGGCTTTAAATAATCACTTCCCTAAATTTTATTAAAATAAATTTTAAAATTCTGGAATGCATTTTTGCCCATAGGTCTACCTAAATTTATTTTTGCTTCATTCTGCAATTTAAGGCTAATGAAATTGCTAATAGATATTTAAATATTAATTAAGAATATGGACAATATGAAACCCCTAGAAGAGTGAGTCTCCTATAAGCCTGAGGCCCTGGGAAACTGCCCAGTGTGCTAATGCCTCAAGGCGGAACTGTCCTGACTGGTTGTGGCGTAGATAGGATCAATACAACCAGGGACGGGCCAAGATTTTTGACAACCCCTTACACGAAACAACCCCCACAGTTGGCCTCCAGTTATAGAAGAAAAAAAAATCGCCCGCCCCCTCCGCAACCTCTTCTTACGCCACCGCTAGCTGGTCGCCTATCAAGTGACTTGTCATCAATAACATAAAAGTAACTGTCTAAGCATCACTGCAAAAGTCATATTTTTAAGGTATGTCTATGATATATCTGAAAATCAAGATACTCTTATCTTATATAATTAAAGCATTTAAAATTACATTTGACTTGAAGAAAAATAATAGTATAATTGCAATACAACTCAAAATTATTAACTTATATTTAGGTAAGAATTAGTCTTATTTTTGTATAGTTTTATATGTTACATCTGGATTATTTTTTATAAATAGCCTAGTTTTAAAACGTTGGTCTTAAATTATTTTAGGGGTCCTTAGCCTTTTTGCAGCACTTCACCCCATCTCAATTTTAAACATTTCACGCACCACCTCTCGAGTTCACAACATTTTCAGCACTCGCTTATTTGTTGAATTGTCACTTATACCAATTTCTGATTTTTGCCTTTCGTTTTTATGACATGATCTTGCTTAAAAAAATTCTTTCCACACACACTGGCACTGCCAGATGTGTGTACTTCTGGTTAAGGGACCGTCCATAAAGTAAGTCACGCTACTAAAAAAAATAAATAATACAAAACACACTTCACTATTAAAATATTAAATTTATGAAAACAGTGCAGAACTTTACCTCCCGTTTTTTTTTTGGTCACTAACTAACACACCTTCTTAAAACCCCCTCTGGGGCGTGACGTATTTTATGGACGGCCTCTAAGTAACCATGCATTATTCTTGCTGTTTGTCTTTTGCCATAATTAACAATCTTATATTTTTGGATTTGGAAGCAGTTGTTTAGTAGGTCTTTTTTCTTCAAATTACCAGTTACTTCTTTTAAAACTATATATTTTGGACTGTGGGGATTATTTTCAAAAAAATTACCACTAACTATTGGATTGATTAGACGTATCATCATAAGTCATACTCTAATCATGAGATGAGATGTGAAAGTCGTGTACTAAAGAAGCGATGTGTATCTGAACTCAAAAAAATTGTTGTGGACCATCATCCATAAAACAAGGCGTTGCCGTTGATTGGCCAACAGCACGGCAGGTAACAACACTCACCTGGGCTAAGTGCGATTTGCCTTGTGTATCTAACATTGTATAGCAATCAATAAAGAACAAGCCCGAGGAGTATGAGAAAGAAGAATGACAACAGTACTTTTATTTGATATTAATTTTTACTGATTGTAAGTTTTAGTTGTATGTTATATAAATTTAATAATAATAGCATTACAGTTTACAATCAGTAGTGATCAGTAGTGAGTTGGCAGGTGCAATTTAGGATTTACTTTAGTAATTTTTAGTGTAAGTCTGTAGTTTGTGAGTGTAAAGAAAGAAAAATGAAGACATCAACTCAAGACGTCCAAGTTCAACATTCAACTCAGCCTCAGCCCTTTTTACTTAGTTTAGCACTGTAGCTGAAGACGAAGTCAATAATGAGAACTCTCACAACAAAGTAGTAGGCTAAATTTGATGAAAAAACTAAAATAAGGCATGTTGCATTTTAATTAATAAAATGATTAATTTAATAATTACATTATTAATATATACTAATATTAATATACCATACCGTTACATTTAATATACCCACTAAATATAAGCCAGCCAACAAATTGTTAGGCTATGTTAGTTTATAGTATAGGCATAATAATATAGGCCTATAATCCTATAATTATAAAAATTATAATTCAGTTGTTATACTAATTAGAATTAGAGATCAATTAATGCTAATAGGCTAAGTATAGCCATGGCTAATATTTGTTTTTATTAAATATAATAATATATTTAATATAATATATACTAAATTGCCATGTCCATTCCTTACGCAGACATGACATAGTCTAATTAAATTAATATGTGTAGTAGCCTAGGCCCTAGTCAACTCACCCCCCCCCTTCTTTTTTTAACCTTACAAAACACACACATTGTCAATTGTCACCTCATGTATGCTAGTAATTAGTTTTTGTAGTGTTGCGTTTGTTTTAAATGTGGTAAATTATAGATTTGTATTTTGTTGACTTTGTACCGCGCTTCGAGCCTTAGGGGATGAAGCGTGTTTTTGAAATGAACTTTATTATTATTATTATTATTATTTATTTGTGTTATATGTTATATATAATATAACAACTCCGAAAGTGTCACCCCACCCTCCTCCACTATCATGCCCTATCTATGCCAAAGCTACTACTACTGTCTATTTTGTCTGTCTGTATAGGCTATAGGCCTACTGTAACTCACTTACTCTCAAAACTAAAACATGTATCCTACTACTAGTAGCATTCTAACGTAAAGCTATAAGTTATAAGCAGGGCTTGAAATCATTGGTACATCTTGACAATCATAAATATTTAACAATTTATTGTTGGCTGTGACTATTCGCACCCGGGTATCAGAAGTGAGAGGTTGGGATTAAAAAACTATTTCAAATATTATTGTTGGGTTTGTAAGACAAAAATGAGGTATCAAATGAAAGATAATTAAATGGACTATATGTTTGTAAACTTACTTCTTCAGTTTAATTAAAATAAAATACCACAAATGACATCCGAAAGGGATTTAGTCTAAAGGGACTCGGGTCCGAATAGTGGCTATGCGTAAACAATTAACATGATTTATTCCAATGAATTATTAATAAATAAATGCTAATTCTCTTTTCTTGTCTGTTTTAGAAAATGATTTTCACTTTTTGATTCATTCTTAAATTATTTGCAGCAGTTCAATTAGGGGCATTTTCAACAAGAAAAAGTTACAATGGCTCTCATTCATCGTCGATTGATAGGACTTTCAGCTTTTGTTGCCGTTATTGGAGTGGGTCTAATAGTTGCAGCTTTTGCAACTGATCATTGGATCAATTCATCTCCTGTATCTGTAAACAATGGAACAACTAACGTCAATGCCACAGGAGGCTCACTAACTGGTCACACTGCCAATATAACTTTTGGTTTGTTTACAGGATTAAAAAAAATAGATTTTGGACTTGGAATTCGTGAATCCAATCTCATGAGTAAGTAAATTATTTAAATTTAACTCTTTGTATATCTATATATTCTAAACCAATGTTTTATGAAGCTATTCACCTCAAAATATTATTACATACAGTTCAAAAATATTTAACCACTTGATAAGTGTTTGAATTTACTGACTTAGTTTGCATTATACAAATTAGTTTGCATTACTTCTTTATCTGATAACTCTATATATTTTGTTGACCTGATTCATGTTTATATTTTTTCATACTTGCTAAAAAAAAAAGATTTTTGTTGTTGTTGCAAATCACAACAGTATGATCAAATTAAGGGATCTTGCTAAATTTGCTTAAATAATTTTTTTGTCTGAAAAAGTCAAATGTGACCAAGGAGCTTGTATTTACGCTGGTTCTGGAAAAGATGAGATTGAGACTCCTGAGGAGCAACTTGCTAGCATCTTACGACAATACAAAAATCAGTCTAACCTTGGTATGTCATTTTTTCCCCTTCACTTAATACTGCTTAAATATATATGCCATGTGAAGCAAAGAGAAATTTAATGAATGCGTTGCTTATATTTAAAAAAAATGTTGTTTTGTTTCATTTGTTTTGGTTAAATTCTTTTGCACATGAAATTGGGTGTTGTGACATCAACTTCATGATTAAAGTGCTATTGCTATGACTTATTTTCAAGAGGGATAATTAATTTTCAGTATATTTTTTTCTTTGCTTACATATACTGATTTGTTTCTTTAAATTTTCTTTGCAAACAATATTTTGTAAAAGCATGATGATGTTGCACTCATTTGGGGAAATGTTGGGAAAAAGAAACTATTAATTGACAGACACAAGTTACATACACAAACATTCTGAGCAGTAAAGGTCCTTGGGTTCTTGAACTGGCATTTACCTACCAGAATTAGTATTTTGAGTAATTTTTATATCAAAGAAGTGATGTTCTAGTGAAAATACAAAATTAAGAAATGTTAAACAATAGTAAGTTGTCAACATTTTTGGGGGTACTTTTAAAGAATATCATAAGATGATTTTTTAAATTTTTTTATTTTTTTTAAAGAATAATTTTCCATCCTTTTAACTATTGAAGATATGATCACAGAGGTAAGAATACAGGTATGCATACAATATTTCATAATTTTTTATACATGTTACACCATGTATACCCAGTATCTTACACCAGGGGTCAACAACCTTTTGGTATTAGCATGCGAAAGTAATACTTCTCATTCATTGTGCCAATAAATTTACCATTTAAAACACACATTTTATACTTAATTTTTTTGGTCTTCTGTGTGCCAATCAAAATCGCTATGCCTGCCAGGTCTGGCATGAGTGTTATAGGTTGTTGACTCCTGTCTTACACCACGTATACGATGAAATAAAGACTCATATGTTAGATTTATTTTTCGCTTATAACTCTTTAACATGCATACTCTGTTTATTGTACTAATCTTTCTACTGACAAATTAGGTAAATTCAATTTCTCTTATACTCTGTTGTTTATTTTTTCTGTTGAAAAGGCTTTTGGCCCAATCGTTCAGTTGATTGTCCTGTTTTTTTTTTCCCTTTCAAGTTTTAACAAATCCATTTGAACTATTTCCTTGTAGTTTATGAGTCATCAGAATATAGATACTTGTGCCAAAATAACTAAAGCCTTCCAGATAAGAGTAGAATTTTTCTTCTTCTGCTTTTTTTTTTCTTCTTATGCTTTGTTATCTCTAAGTTAATGGGAAAAGAAATGTCAGATTAGAACACTCGCTAAGTGCTTCATGGTAAAAATTCTGTGTGAAGACATTTTGGAGTCAGTACACCACATACCTTTGGTTGCGTGGGTCAATGTAACACGGAACTGAAGGGATTTAGGACTACCCATTTTTAGAAACATTGTATCCCCTGATGGAAACTTACCAGTGTGTGTGTATACACAGTGTTGACCTCATTTTTTTTCAGTTTGGTGGAGCGGCGGACAAGATTTTAAAATGCACCAGGGATCAGTTTTTTGTAATTTTTATTATTTTCATTTGACCATAAATATTCACTTTGTACTGACAGGCACAGTATGGCTCTGGGACCGTTCTGCAGGCACCACTTTGGGAATCACTGTACATCCTCACTCCCTATTCTTTCTTTCTTTCTTTCTTTCTTTCTTTCTTTCTTTCTTTCTTTCTTTCTTTCTTTCTTTCTTTCTTTCTTTCTTTCTTTCTTTCTTTCTTTCTTTCTTTCTTTCTTTCTTTCTTTCATTCTCTCTCTTTCTTTCTTTCTTTCTTTCTTTCTTTCTTCCTTTCTTTCTTTCTTTCTTTCTTTCTTTCTTTCTTTCTTTCTTCTGTTCCTCCATATCTCGTTTAGAATGAAGACTTCAGGGAAATTAAAGGGTTTTAAACAAATAAATGGATACATCACGTGCATGAGTTCATTTATACATTGGGGGGTGGGGTTGTTTGGCGGTTTGATTAGGCGTGGTTTATGTAAAGATAATAATCTTTTGATCCTGTACCGTACAAGTTCCATTTTTAAGTCAACTTAACAAAGGCATGTACATTGTTAAATCACAAAATCATTATTCCACTCCTCAGCTTTGTGTTTTGTAGATATATAACTTAAAACACGAGAATGCCAATTTAAGGCTTAACCAGTAGAATTGTATTTTTTGTTCATGCTTTGTACAACTGTTTCAGACCACCAACATAATGCTTTGTCCGAGGGGGGGGGGTGGTTTCAGACGGCATGTGCCTTCATCCCCACTCCTGTGCACATTCAAAATAAGAATTTTTTCAAAATGAGGCTTCAAAAAACAAAAACAATTTTTGCTTATTTGTTTGTGTATCTGTAAACAGATAATTGTACTCTTGTCAAGAAAAATTTAGAAGGAAAACAAAACATGTTATTGGGATGCAAATACGGGTTAACACTGCACCTGGAGATGTCACATCAATTCCCCTGCACTTACTGCACAAGAAAATTTCGTCCCAGATTAGGGGTCTCATCAGCCATCTGCGCACCCGAAGCCAAGTTCAGAACTAGCACAAATAAAAAGATTAAAGTGGCCATGGTCGATTTTGACGAACTACATACGACCGTACCCGGAAATTTGTTTGAAAGAAATTTCTTCGACGGAAAATTGATCGACGGAAATTTGATCAAACAGAAACTTGGTCGAATCTTTTTTGCAGTATTGTGTTACTGTTTTAATATATAGTGAAGTGCGTTCAAAAAGAAATTTGACGAAAATTGGGATCTTCAGAGCAGTCTTGTCACTATGCTAGTGCACATCACTGGGTCATCATCATGTAACACTAACCATGTCTAAAAATTAATATGCGAAATAAAAATAATTGTACTCTGCAGTTCAATTCAAGTTGACCAAATATCGGGTGGTGGCCACCGCCTTCATTGTCCTCGGGTGCTAAAAGACTCCCGGTTAACATTTTTAAAACCGTCGTAGTCGCCTAGTGGTGGAGTTTCTTCAAAATGTCATTAGCCGGTCAACCCTCTGCCTCATACGTCAATCAAAACCTTTGTCCCGTCGGAGTGCAATATCGTGTACTGCCACCGACTGTGAAGGATCAGATCGTCATTATCGACCCACTCAACATCGAGGTTTTCATTCAGTTGTCTCGTGGGGCCACGCAATCCTATCATCACCTCTTTTTTTTTGTATCTAACTTTATTTAATGACAATATTTTTACTTGGCACTTTCACGCACACGTTGCGTATTTTTATTTAAATATCTTATTTTTTTTCGAAAACTAATTCTGGCTGACCTTATGAAATCAATGTTATGTTATTGACCAGTCTTTAATTTAATACTTTCTTTTATTGTTATGAGATGTTATATTAAGTTCGAATAACTTAACAGAGTAATACACATACGCTTTAAAGGTCTCGACGTTCTCTCCCTTTGCTTACCGAGTCCCACCTTCCGCGAAGCTTCAGTAATCTCTCATGAACCGGTAGAGCACTATAGAACCCCTTTGGTGTTTAATAATGTACATGGTTTCCAATACGTTGAGAATCTGCTTTGGGGGCCGTCACAAAAGTACGTCACGCAATTTTTGGATAATCCCCCGCCCCTTCCCGGCCCTGTGACAATCGGACACAAATCTCGTACCCCCCCCCCCCCCCCCCCCCCCCCCCCCCCCCCCCCCCCCCCCCCCCCCCCCCCCCCCAATTGGCCCTACCCTCCCAAAGTACGTCAAGCTTTCGAACAAAAACTGGGCACAAAATAAACAACTAATTTTATTTAAATTTAAAACACACTTAAATAGTAAACTATCTCATTTATAAAAGTGATAACTTGTCAGAATACATCCGTCACAACAGAAAGTTCACCACTGTCAATATCAACTTTTCATGAGGGAAACACAAAGGGGGGGAAGTAACATGTGTGGCATTCCATGTGATCTACACCCCTCTTCCCCGGTCACAAACTGTCACCCTTTCTTAGGGACCCCCGCACTCCCCTCCCCTCCTCATCGTTTATGGACGGCCTCTTGCCTGCATGTCGAGATTCACTGACTCCATAAAAACAACAAAACAAAACAAATGACCAATCAATAGTACGTCAACGGAAGGAGTTCGTTTTGGTTGAGTTCATAGTCCAAGGCGGTCTTCATTTGAGAGTAGATTCCCCTTAGAATGGTCAGAAATACCGGCAGTGAACTTGACATTTTTCTTAATAAGGCACTTGATGACTGGATGTCTTCGAGATTTGTCTCTCAGTGCCGAATTCTGGACAGAGAAAGGAAAGGGGGGGAGGGAGGAGGGAGGTACCATAGAGGGGCGTCATTTTCGATCAAATGCATTTTTGTTACTTGGTTGTTTTTTTTTCGTTAATGGCGGCGGTAAAAATGTTGACGCTCTCCTGGTGGCAACAACCTTAGCTACGCCACCGAGTGTAACTTAAAACAGCCTCCCCACCCTTAGCTACGCCACCGAGTGTAGCTTAAAACAGCCTCCCCACCCTTAGCTACGCCACCGAGTGTAGCTTAAAACAGCCTCCCCACCCTTAGCTACGCCACCGAGTGTAGCTTAAAACAGCCTCCCCACCCTTAGCTACGCCACCGAGTGTAGCTTAAAACAGCCTCCCCAACCTTAGCTACGCCACCGAGTGTAACTTAAAACAGCCTCCCCACCCTCCCTCCCTCAGCAACCAACACGCCTCGTGCCGTAGGTTACAAGTGCATAGTTCATTTATTCCCGAACGGCTGAGATACGATCTGTTTGCGAAATAAAGGTGGAGATGGCTCAGAAGCTTAATGATGTGTACCTGGTGAACCGTATCTGTATTTGTTGATAGGATCTATATTTTAGAAACAATGGGCCTAGTCTTAGTCCAAATCTTTAGTATGTGAGGCCTATATTTTAGTATTTGAAAGAAATGATGGGCCTAGACTTAATCCCAATCTTTATTGTGTAGAGGCTATATTTTAGAAATAATGGGCCTAGACGTAACGACTGCCTTTATTTCATAGGGCCTGTATTTTAAAATTAATTGGCTTAGACTTAGTCTCAGTCTTTACTTGATAGGGCCTTAATTTTAGAAGGGTGGGGCGTAATTTTTTATTTTTTTTTAGCTACTTTGGGCTAAGTCTTCAGCTCAGTCTTTGACAGGCAAAAGTGGGTCATGGAAGTTAATGAAATGTCTCGCCTGACGTTGACACGGTGCACCCCAAAGGTTGAATAATTATATGGACGCCAGCTACTCATGTGCAGTCGTATACTATAAGGTACTTAAAAACAACAGTAAAAATCATCGACCTACACAAAGTATATAAGGTTGCATTTGTTTATCATCTCACAGATGATTGGGGTAATGGTGAACAAAACTACACCAACAACGTGATCATCTCATAGATGATTGTGATGATGGTGATAGATGATTGTGATGCTGGTGATACTACACCAACAATGTGATCATCAGATGATTGTGATGATGGTGATACTGCACCAACAACGTGATCATCTCATAGATGATTGGAGTGATGGTGATCTACACCAACAACGTGATCATCTCATAGATGATTGGAGTGATGGTGATACTGCACCAACAACGTGATCATCTCATAGATGATTGGAGTGATGGTGATCTACACCAACAACGTGATCATCTCATAGATGATTGGAGTGATGGTGATACTGCACCAACAACGTGATCATCTCATAGATGATTGGAGTGATGGTGATCTACACCAACAACGTGATCATCTCATAGATGATTGGAGTGATGGTGATACTGCACCAACAACGTGATCATCTCATAGATGATTGGAGTGATGGTGATCTACACCAACAACGTGATCATCTCATAGATGATTGGAGTGATGGTGATACTGCACCAACAACGTGATCATCTCATAGATGATTGGAGTGATGGTGATCTACACCAACAACGTGATCATCTCATAGATGATTGGAGTGATGGTGATACTGCACCAACAACGTGATCATCTCATAGATGATTGGAGTGATGGTGATACTGCACCAACAACGTGATCATCTCATAGATGATTGGAGTGATGGTGATACTGCACCAACAACGTGATCATCTCATAGATGATTGGAGTGATGGTGATACTGCACCAACAACGTGATCTAATGAGATATTTTGAATTGTGCTGAAAAAAACGTTTCAATAAAGAGAACATTTGTCCGGTGTTTGTTAACACCTGTGTGTCACCCAAAGCATCGAGGCGTGTCACTTAAGGTGTGGTGACGTGTCACCTGTGGCACGCCTCTGCTGTCTCCGCCATCACTCCTTCCTCTGGTACGTTATGAGTGTCATTGAAGCCGCCATGTTGATCGTAGGGGCAATCGTCTTTATTTCAGCACTGCCGACACGATACTTAAGATTTTCCTGTCTGAACTCTGGATTGCATGTACATACAACCACAGGGGTCCTCTAAACAAAATCAAACTTTATTCTTGATAAATGGCTCCAGTCTGTCTGTATTGACCGACCTTGGCCCACGGGAAGATCCCCATATTATGTTAAATCGTTGTCATCTACCAATGTGCTCCCCGAACACTATTTGCAGGGAGATAACATTCTACTGGACCCAAACTTTTCAGACACAGAGTCGTGAAGTGGTCAGTGTGCCCCAACCCTAGAACCCCTGTGGTAGGACGTTATCATGACAGCAACCCCTTGATTGGTTAAAAGCGCGGCAACCCGGAAGTATTATGACCGATAACTTAATTGAAAATCGAATACCCTCGAAGGACACGCGTAGTTCTGTGTAGTGATGGTGTCATAATTATTGTAATACACACACACACACACACACACACAAAGGTATGTCTGTGTGTGAATTACGCGCAGATCGTCTTGAAACTCACGCCAATGAACGTACCGGGTACTGGATTTGAGCTAGAGGAACGGAAGAATGAATCGAAACTCGATTGAATATGTTAAAGCTTGTTGTTTATAATATTTTTTTTTGTTTTTGTTTCCTCCAGTTACACAAGGGTGTATCAGTTACACAAGGGTGTATCAGTTACACAAGGGTGTATCAGTTACACAAGGGTGTATCAGTTACACAAGGGTGTATCAGTTACACAAGGGTGTATCAGTTACACAAGGGTGTATTGTTACCAAAGGGTGTATCAGTTACACAAGGGTGTATCAGTTACACAAGGGTGTATTGTAGAGCATGGAAGGTCTAGTAAGTCGTGCACTTCACGAACTGTGCAGTGTTGCACGACACACATCCTGCATTGGTTATAGCCCGCCAAACAATGATGACGGCTATGTGTCCACTTCCCATCCAGTCAAGTTACTTGACAAAACATGCGTTCACGTTGCTAGCTTTATAAGAGTCCCAAATGGTGCTGACCGCCTTAAGGTACGCCACCGCAAACTTTTTTTCCCACGCCCCTGAACTATATTAATATTCTGATGCACCACCCCCTTATGCATCGCATGCTTATTAGAAAAGTATTGAAATTGAGACTATATCGGTACCGGTAAAACCAAAGAAATATTGCGCACCAAACGCACTTGCGGTATTATTTTTAAAAGAATCTCATTTAGCGCAGTTGTCGGGAATTTCATTGTGCGCGCTAATGAGCTCACTATTAAACCAGTCATTCATACCTAGAGAATTGTGTGCATTTCTGTCTCAGAGGTGACGTTTTAGCTTATTGTTTAATAAAGGAAAACACAATTTAAAGAGAGCGCTGCCAAAATGTGATGACTGAAGTATTAGATTTCTATGTTACAGGATGGGAAGTTATGGTAGAATCAAGGAATTTGTGTCATGTGTCCCGGCACGTACCGCCTTCTCCCAACACACACATCCCGCCCAACACACACACATCCCGCCCAACACACACACATCCCGCCCAACACACACACATCCCGCCCAACACACACACACCTCGCAAACACACACACACCCCGCCCAACACACACACCCGGATATAATGAGAGGTCAGATCATGTGTCTAGAGTAGAAAAAAGTTGATTCTTGTTGCTTCACTCTAAGTCTGTCTGACACAGGCGGCGCATTTGTTTGTTTGCAATCATCGCCATTGCATTTCATAACGGTTGGGGGTTGTTGTGGGGGGAAACATGTTAAAAACGGAGACAGAAGAAATTGTGTACGGTATTCATTGACGCAGTGGTGTAGCGAAAAGGGGGTGAGGGCAGGAGGAGACAGACGTCCCCCAGGCTCCAGAACATTTAGGAGTGCCAAAATGGGCTTTGGTGGTATTTTTTAAGGAAAATAATGAGTTTCAGAGTTGTAAGGGGCGTAACAATGAATCGTGTCCACTGGCGCCAAAAGCTCTAGCTGCACCTCTGCAATGACGGTCAGTTACTGACACAATAGGAATAGTGTTTTCATGGATGGTCCTATGCCTATGCTGTTATTTTAGTCGAGCAGCACACCGACAGATTACATATAATGGTCTTATCGCTGTTATTCAAACTTGGATAAAACAAAAGGGAGATAACAGGGATCGTGCCCCGCCCCCCCCCTTTTTTTTTTCAGGGTAAGGGGGTAAAACTAGGGGTTGCAAGAATCGCACGTTCCGAGTGTAAACATCTCAACATTAGCACGGTCTCTTATCTTCTTGTCGGCCTAAGCTATAGACGAGTTCCTATGCTTAATATGTGATGTGCATTCTAACAACAGCTACACTGCCACACAAAGATCGTGCGATCGGAAACAGTGATTCACAAACTTTTTTTTTTTTTTTTCAGGAGGTACACAGAAATTTTAACACACACTATATCAAACTATATTCAGTTTAAGAAAATGATTTGATATTGATTTCTATATTAATAATAGTGCATCTTATTTTCCTATTTTACAGCTTGTTAGTTCAAACTGCTTATCTAACTCTAACATTTTGTTTTAAGGTGCATCTTTTTAAATTGCATCAATTTTCGAAAAATAAAGATGTAGTTCATCCTTAAATTCATTAAACACCCGCATACTTCTGTACTACAGTCGACACGCTTGACTACATTACAGCTTGCTATTAGTCTGTTATTTCTATTGCAATATCTGTCAAGTATGCTTTTATATATTAAAAAATGTGATACTAACGTAGACTTGTAAGTATGTCCATCCGTCTGTCCCACACCCCCCCCCCCTTTTTTTTTCTTCTTCAACCTTGTTTTCTCTCCCGGTCCGATTTGTTCAAACTGACCTTGTTATTGCCAGTCAGCGGGGAACAATGATAATAATTGCTAGCGGTAGATAGTCTGTTATTTCTATTGCAATATCTGTCAAGTATGCTTTTATATATTAAAAAATGTGATACTAACGTAGACTTGTAAGTATGTCCATCCGTCTGTCCCACCCCCCCCCCCCCTTTTTTTTTCTTCTTCAACCTTGTTTTCTCTCCCGGTCCGATTTGTTCAAACTGACCTTGTTATTGCCAGTCAGCGGGGAACAATGATAATAATTGCTAGCGGTAGCAAACCGTTGACCGACTGGGAAGAACGCAAAGCTTGGTTCCCAACCTCCCCCCCCTTTTTTTTTAATGCAAACTTAAAACGGTATTTCTTTACTACTTGTATTGTTCTACTAGTGGAATATGTCACGGGAGCGATTTAGACTGGTGAACTATGTCACGTGCGCGATGTGGACTGGTGAACTATGTCACGTGCGCGATGTGGACTGGTGAACTATGTCACGTGGGCGATGTAGACTGGTGAACTATGTCACGTGGGGCGATGAAGACTGGTGAACTATGTCAAGTGGGCGATGTAGAATGGTGAACTATGTCACGTGCGCAATGTAGACCGGTGAACCATGTCACGTGGGCGATGTAGACTGGTGAACTATGTCACGGGAGTCACGTAAGCTAATAATATCCAAAAATGCACCGAAGACTGCTACGTATAATTTTGTAAGAGGTTACGAAGTGACGAAGTCTTATGATGGCAGGGGGTGGAGGGAGGAGAGCTCATTTTAATTCCATTAATGTGAGGTCAAAATAATATTTTTTTATTGCGTGTTTTGTGTTTGTAGTTGTTTGTGTGTGTGCGCGCGCTGTGTGTTTCGTCTGTGTGCCCTGTGTGTTTCGTCTGTTTGCGCTGTGTGTTTCGACTGTGTAGCAACGCACAATGAATACATTCATTATTTAGCGCGAAAATAGTATCCTTGGCAAAACGTGAATGGGGTTGTTGGCTACACGACTTGACCAGCACGACTCTCACTGAAGACATGTTGGCGCCACGACTTGACCAGCGCGACTCTCACTGAAGACATGTTGGCGCCAAGACTTGACCAGCACGACTCTCACTGAAGACATGTTGGCGCCACGACTTGACCAGCACGACTCTCACTGAAGACATGTTGGCGCCACGACTTGACCAGCGCGACTCTCACTGAAGACATGTTGGCGCCAAGACTTGACCAGCATGATTCTCACTGAATAAATGTTGGCGCCACGACTTGATCAGCACGACTCTCACTGAAGACATGTTGGCGCCAAGACTTGACCAGCACGACTCTCACTGAAGACATGTTGGCGCCAAGACTTGACCAGCATGATTCTCACTGAAGAAATGTTGGCGCCAAGACTTGACCAGCACGACTCTCACTGAAAACATGTTGGCGCCAAGACTTGACCAGCACGACTCTCACTGAAAACATGTTGGCGCCAAGACTTGACCAGCATGATTCTCACTGAAGACATGTTGGCGCCAAGACTTGACCAGCGTGACTCTCACTGAAGACATGTTGGCGCCACGACTTGACCAGCGCGACTCTCACTGAAGACATGTTGGCGCCAAGACTTGACCAGCACGACTCTCACTGAAGACATGTTGGCGCCACGACTTGACCAGCACGACTCTCACTGAAGACATGTTGGCGCCACGACTTGACCAGCACGACTCTCACTGAAGACATGTTGGCGCCACGACTTGACCAGCACGACTCTCACTGAAGACATGTTGGCGCCACGACTTGACCAGCACGACTCTCACTGAAGACATGTTGGCGCCACGACTTGACCAGCACGACTCTCACTGAAGACATGTTGGCGCCACGACTTGACCAGCACGACTCTCACTGAAGACATGTTGGCGCCACGACTTGACCAGCACGACTCTCACTGAAGACATGTTGGCGCCACGACTTGACCAGCACGACTCTCACTGAAGACATGTTGGCGCCACGACTTGACCAGCACGACTCTCACTGAAGACATGTTGGCGCCACGACTTGACCAGCACGACTCTCACTGAAGACATGTTGGCGCCACGACTTGACCAGCACGACTCTCACTGAAGACATGTTGGCGCCACGACTTGACCAGCACGACTCTCACTGAAGACATGTTGGCGCCACGACTTGACCAGCACGACTCTCACTGAAGACATGTTGGCGCCACGACTTGACCAGCACGACTCTCACTGAAGACATGTTGGCGCCACGACTTGACCAGCACGACTCTCACTGAAGACATGTTGGCGCCACGACTTGACCAGCGCGACTCTCACTGAAGACATGTTGGCGCCACGACTTGACCAGCGCGACTCTCACTGAAGACATGTTGGCGCCACGACTTGACCAGCACGACTCTCACTGAAGACATGTTGGCGCCAAGACTTGACCAGCACGACTCTCACTGAAGACATGTTGGCGCCACGACTTGACCAGCATGACTCTCACTGAAGACATGTTGGCGCCAAGACTTGACCAGCACGACTCTCACTGAAGACATGTTGGCGCCAAGACTTGACCAGCGCGACTCTCACTGAAGACATGTTGGCGCCAAGACTTGACCAGCGCGACTCTCACTGAAGACATGTTGGCGCCACGACTTGACCAGCACGACTCTCACTGAAGACGTGTTGGCGCCAAGACTTGACCAGCGCGACTCTCACTGAAGACATGTTGGCGCCACGACTTGACCAGCACGACTCTCACTGAAGACATGTTGGCGCCACGACTTGACCAGCACGACTCTGACTGAGGACATCATCTAGTTGGTTTAGTAACGCTGCCTAACAACACACACTAAGGCTGTGGTTCCACTGGTTCAGTATTTTACCGGAATCCAAGACTGACACACGGTAGACGAAACAAATACAATAACACAACGTGAACATGGTTACGTTTATGCTCAGACCGCCATCGGTGTTTCACGGAAGTGTACCAAGGAGCACCGGTCGAAATAAGAATAGATTCTTTTTTTGGTCGAAATCGTCCGACGCTGCTTTAAAAAGAAAAAAAAAAGAATTAACATGGTGACTTGATATTTTTTTTAAAGCAGTTTGATGCACGATGGGGCATGGACACAGCATGAAGAATTTCCAATTCCCTGCAGCGTCTTGTATGCGGGTGAAACAAATATTCCCATAGTCGTAATTCGGTTGCTCGTGCTATAAAGACAGATCGCTTGTTTACCCCAATTTAATACATGTTTTTGTTAGCTTTATGAAACTGGGTCATTTTAGTGATGGTCCGCGAAAGTTACTTTTAAAACAATTTTAAAAAATCCCTGACTTTGGAATATTGTAAGAGCCACTGTTCCTGGAGTCCGAAAACGCAATGACGGCCAATGCCGGATTTGGTTTTAAGAACAATTAAATATCGTTACGGATCAGCCGATTTATTTATAATGGGGCAATCAGTGGCGTAGTCAGGGTTAGGGTTAGTTCTGCCCCTCTTCCGCGAAACAAAAAAAAGCAACAACTATGCAGTGGGCGTAAAATCCCGACCCTCCATATAAAATGAAAGTGCCGCCTTAGTGCGGACCGCCCCCTCCTCACCCACATCCTTCTCCAATGGCTGTAAGTGTCAGTTAGCATACACAGTTTCATGGCTCACTTGTGAACACGATTCGTGAATATTTGAATGCCCACTGACAGATTGCAACAACTAGTTACATTAATATCTAACATAGTTACTGGGAGACAATTATTTGAACATTCCAATGAGTTATTTTAATAGCTTTTTTTGTATCCGTGTGTGGCCTTCCTTCGTGTGTTCATTAAGTTTGATTGAATTTCATGTTGATTTCTAATCAAAAGTCTCTAGAACCTCTCCCCTCCCCCCCCCCCGGGGTCACTGGCGTAGGATAGGGGGATGGCATTTATACGTGAATGGGGGGAAAAGGGGGGGGGGGGGGCGTAAAAAATCAACGACCGTCCCTGGAATCAAAAAGCTGTAGCTACTTTAATGCGTCGCCCCCAACTGGGTCCCAACGCAAGCATAAAAAAAAAAAAAAGATTAATTATTTCATTTTAAAAAAGTAAAAACCATTTTGTGTTAGGAAATTCGTCAGTAAAATAATCCCACCAGGTCCTCGGGACATTGCTTTATCTCAATACGTATTAGCTAGCTACACCCACCCCCTCTCTTTTTGTCCCCACCCTTTCTACCATATGCCATTGGCGGCTCGGCAATTATGAAGCTGATGGATCAATTAATGAGCTTGCGCAGAGGCGTGTACCCACTTGAAGTGCCGCGGTCCATTTGAGTTCTCGTATTTATTTTCAACAACTTAGATTCTTTGACTTCATAACACGTGCCCGCGTGCTCACCGGATGCGCTGCTGTGTTCTTTGTGGGTGGATCAGATCAACGTCTACACCAATAACGCACGCGTTGGCTCTGTTTTGATGCCCGCTTATGTCTTTAGTACTTGGAGATTCAGATGATAAAACGGTGCTACTGCTTTACAAATTGTTTTACAAATTGTTTACATTGAGATTGGTGCGATCAAGATGATAAAATACTTCTACTATGCCATATAAACTGTATTAATATTATATAATTTTTTTTTTGCACGGTGGCTCTCGAATTAAAATACAAATTTATTGCACTTATTGATAAAGTACACATCTGTATGGCACTCTGATTGTACTACATTGCTCAATATCTGTACCGCCCGTTGAGAAGAAGCTGATTGAATGTGCCGTATCGGATTGTCTTGCAAGTATCTTGCGGTATATTTATTTTCTCCGAAAAGATCGCTGTACACTAGCAGTTTTAACTTGAGCCTACTCGGAATTGTGGTTCATACCAAATGAAAAAGGCACCGTTTTGACATGAGTTGCCATATTGTTTTTTTTTATTGCAACACGTTGCCCATCTTTCCACCAAAGCCTCTTCATTTAGATATAGCCTAAATGATCCAAACTGTGCGGCATAACTCTGCTACAATCTGATATAGCCATACTTCGTTTTGATGCTTGAAATGTCAATGGATGCCTACTTGCGCTCTTAAAGATTTGTGAATTGTGGCTGATGTTTGCACACAGGCCATAATACAAACATCGAATAGACACACACGCACACAGAAAGCACGAGCACATATCAACGATCTTGTTGTAGTATTACTAATGTCAGCCCGCTGGCTCTCTGTGGTTCAAAAAGAGATATTGGTTAATATTGACTGTGTCCGTGTGTGCATTTGTCACTAACAATAATAAATATATTTTTGCACTGAAAGATACAAATACTATGGACGCAGGGTCGTGCATTTTTTGGCTGGGGGTTCAAAACAACTGTGTCAAACTTGTGTGAAGTTGAGACAAAAATAATAATATAATTTATTGAAACACTTCTTGCCCCTTTGTTTTGCAGATTCATCAATGGTATTTTTAAAATGAGGCTTCCGCGCCAAAAGAGACTCAATACCTAACGGGCGTCTACAAAGGGGGCGGGTGGAAGGAAGCTGCATTCAATTCACATAAATTCAACGCGTGACGCCCACATGATGAAATGACAGACATTTGGGTTTTGCTTGAGAAGAATCCCTTGAACTGCCTTATAGTTTCCAGCCATGTTTGGACCATTGTCATAACTCTGAATGCAGTCCTTTAATTTATATATTGTCATAACTCTGAATGCAGTCCTTTAATTTATATATTGTCATAACTCTGAATGCAGTCCTTTAATTTATATATTGTCATAACTCTGAATGCAGTCCTTTAATTTATATATTTCATAACTCTGACCTCGATAATCCACTAATGGAGTTTTTAGTACTATTTTGGAAACCAAAAGGAGCCGATAAGTATTGCACGTTAGTGCCTTCCCTCCTATCAATCACGTGGATTCCGTGCAGAAAATATTTTCAAAAGGGACCCGGGTCCGAATAGCGGCGATGCATTTCCGGTTCCATTTTGACTAAATGCTATTCGGATGTCATTTGTGGTAGTTTATTTTAGTTAAACTTAAGAAGTAAGTTTACAAACATATAGTCCATTCAATTATCTTTCATTTGATACCAAATTTTGCCTTACAAACCCTACAATAATTTTTAAATATTTTTTTAATAAACCCAAAATCTAACTTCTCGGACCCGGGTCCGAATAGCCACAGACTAGAAATATTACTAGTTTTTGAGTTGGCGGTTTAATTTTGTAAAGCCATAAAAAATATATTAAAAAAAAATAATAAAAATTATAAATTGGTTTGGCCTTGTTTTGTGTGATCTTTAAATTGCTAGGTTACGCAGTTATGAAAATTTTAATCTGGCACATAGCGTCGGCCTATTGATGCTCCACTTGATGCCGGGTGTTTTAATGCTAAAGACAATCTCAATTTTTGAAATAGTTTTGTTAAGAGACTTTTGAAACTGCCCCGGTTTATTGACTGATGTGCGTACCGGCAACGTAAGACGCGCGGAGGACCACCGTTTGGGGAACGCCCCAACACACTATTTTTGTACCGTATCTCACTCTTGCTTATATTTGTCGCTATGAAGCACGAACACTACCTACTTTTTGCCTTAGCAGAGGGACAATAATGAGATGTGGATGAGGGGAAAACAATTCGGTTCCGCAGTTGCTTATCAGTGGGCAAGAAAACAGTTCCGCCTTTGGGGACCCCTTGCGGACAGGGCCTCGACTTGCCTCAGGCTCTGAATGTCCTTGTGTGTGCGTGTGTGTGTGATTTAAAAAAAAAAAGGGGGGGGGGGGTTCCTGCACAAAAAAAGTAAATAAATAAAATGGTTGAGATACTGATCGTTAGTAGTCTGCGTGGAGAGGGTTCGAAGTGACGGCTGGGAAATAGTTGATCTCCATAAAGGCACATACATAATTGGATTTTAACCAGAGGCATATCGTTCTCGCCGTACTTTGTTTTTTTTTTTTTAAACTCAAATTTTCTTTCTTCAACTCTCTAGCAAGACACTTACTAGAATTGTTAAATACAAGATGAAGGTATATATTTATTCAAACTTGTATAAAAATGTGTCATTAAATTCAGAGGTGATCATCAACCTTTTCCTCATAAAATTGTTAGAAAAACCATTAAAATGTGTTTATATCTATTTCAATGAAATCAGCAGATTGATAAAAACGTTGTCCTTATGATTAATGAAGAAATCCAAAATGATCTCATGAATTTTTTAAAATGCGAAATGATGTGATATAAATATAAAATACATCAATTCCTTCTCTCTGTAGATGACAAAACTATGGCACACTATGGTTTGTTCAGCTTTCCATTGTACGTTGTGGTTCTCGTTATGCTAGTCCTGGCCATTGTATGGGGACTTGTGGCAATTGGGTTTGCCATCTTCAATGTCTTTGGTCGACCTATCGAAACCATCACAGGACCAACCGGTCTCTATCTATGGAACATTCTAGCATGTGAGTTAACATTAATTTAGCACATGTACTTGCAAAATTTTTACATTAACAAAACTGTGCTGTCCAGAGCCACTTGACATTTTTTAAGTAGGCCCACCTAATGTTAAAATGAAATGGTATAAAAATATCAAAATGAAAAATTCATATTTAACTGGTAAATTTTTTTTTCAATAGAAATGTGGTATGATCTTTTCATAGTCATGCATTCAGTTATAATTTTAGGTCCCCTTTGAAAATGAGGCACAGCTGAACACCCTAACATTGCCTGTCACGCTGCCTGATCACCTCATTTTACTAACGCTTGCACTGCTCATGGTTTCACATAGCTATTAAGGTTAATGGTTTAAATTTTGTTAACTCCTCAGGCATTTTTGCACTGACTGCCATCGGGTGCTATTTGGGGCTCTATTTTACACAGCTCAAAGTGAACATCTTGAGACTTAAAGACCAGGACCCGTTCTCCTCTAAAGACCATACCAATCTTGACATGTCATTTTACTTTGTTGTGGGAGCTGTAGGAGCTTTCCTCTTTAACCAATTCATTTTGTGCTTCTCGGGACAAAAGTGTTCATGTGACTACCACCGCTCTGGGGAGAAAGAAGTGGACAGTGGGATGATTCTTTACTGATAGATAAGCCAATTGTGTTAGAGAGTTAAGCACTGGAGGTCAAATTAATTTAAAGTATTTTTTGGTTTTGATTAATACAAATGATTAGTTCATATGTACAATTAATAACTGGATTGTTTTTAAATCACTAGAATAATTGCATTTATTTTGTGATATTGTCACCCAAGAAGGTTAATTTAAAATTCCTTACAGCAGACTAGGGTTGTCAGCTATCTGTAAATTTACAGAGAGTGTAAAAATGTGACCTAATAGGGCTTGTTTGTAAAAGTCCGTTATAACTAGAGGATGTCTGTATAAAATTTGACTTAAAAAATTGAAGCAAAATAAGGCTGAAGGTATCAGCCTTTGTGATTTCTTTTTGCTTGGTTTGAAATTGTATGACTTAAATCAGCAGAAATTCAACGCTGATGAGAATTCTGTACAATAAAATAACCTTATAAAATATGCCCAAGCCATAAGTAAATATAACATTGTCATAAAACAAACAATATTTTAAAATTTTGTTGAACTTCATAAGTTTATTTTAAAAATGTGGAGATTTAGAATATTTGCCCCAAAAGTTGTTTTTTTAATTTGCAGCTCTGCAGCAGACACATCCAACTTAATTTTATTATTTTTCATTGAAGTGAAGGGTTTGAGATTCTAGATTACTTTTGTTGTAGTGGTGCTTGATAAGCTATTGTTAATTGGATTCTCTTGTGAAGTCTGCATCATTTATCAGTTTATTTATAAATCATCACCTCAAGAGCATGTAGATTCCATTTTCACCCTGCTAGTATCCTGTTTGATTTTTGAATGGTGCAAGTTATTGTTGGATTGATATGTAACCTCTAAATAATGAGGCTTAGTTTTTATTTAAGGGGTCTACCATCAAGAATTTAAAAAGTAGAATTGTGTAAAAAGGGAAAAGGAAGTCTTTTTTTTGTTTTAGCCATTCCTTCAACTGTAAGTTTGTTGAAAAGTTTTGTTACTTTGTATTGTTTACATGCTTTTGTGATTTTTTCCCCGAAATCAATTTAAATTACTTGTGATCTATACAAGTTGCATATGATGTAACAAATAATTCCTTAAAAAAATTTTATGGAGTTAAACGTGAGAATTTTGAAGCTAAATTGTGATTAATTGTGTAGTCTTTGAAATGTACATTTGCTTTACAATTCATCGATAATCATATTTCATTCTTTATTTTTTTATTGTGTAACAATATTAACATTCCAACCTGTAAATAATTACTGGAGCACATCTCAAGACATGAGACTGCTTATGATGCAAAGATTTTGTTTTTAAAAAACTAGAGTAATTGAAACTTAAAATAGCCATACATGAAATTTATAAAAAAAATAAATTATAATAAAGCTTGAAATGTGTATTTAGGGAGAAATTTTGGAATAAACAAAAATATTCATTACAAATTTCTACTTTACTTTGGTAAACTTATTTTAGAAGAGATTGGTAGACTGGCTAGACAGATTAGTAAAAAAAAAAAAAAAAGATATCTGTAAAAAATAAAATAAAAAATTAAATTTAAAAAAATAAAAAATTTTTGAATAAACAAAAAAATACATTAAAAATTTATAATTTACTTTGGGAAAATTAATTTAAAAGAGATTGGTAGAATGGCGAAAAAAAATAATAAAAAAAAAAAAAAAAGATATCTGGAAAAAATAAAATAAAAACTTAAATTTAAAAAAATAAAGCCTGAATTTATGTCTATTTGAAAAAAAATAATTATCTACAGGTAAATTGTACAAAATTCTGTATAAATATGATTCTTTAATGTAAAAAATTCAAGATTGATATCCATTTACAATCTATTTAATGTTTCAGACTATGTTCTGTTTTTTATACAGAGCTACAGAACATATCATCTTATATATATATACTTTGTAATATCCTAAGGTTGTGTTTACTTTATTACTTATATATATGCACTAGTAAAGCGTTTACATTTTTTGTGAAATATGTATCCATTTTTAAAATATTTTTGAACATTTTCTCACAAGATCATTTGTATTGTTATTTAAAGAAATCAGTTAAGCAAATTCTATTTTTAAAATAATTTTTGTGTATCACTTGTTGGTAAAAATTCCCTGTGTATATAAGATATTTAAATAATTAAAATACCAGTAGGCAATTAAAAAAATTATTGTTACAAATTATTTGTTAATATTATATTTCATTCTATATATCTTTTCCAAATAATCTTTGTGTTAATTTCTTAACCAAAAGATGGTCATTTTTAGTTTTAAAATTGTTTCTAATGACAATACCAGCAGCAATACCACAATACCAGCAGAAATAACACAATACCGGCAGAAGTCATTGGCCGATTACTTAAAATTTACAGAATTTGGATCTGATTGACAGGTATATAGGTGTGATTGCCTAATTTGCTGCTCAATAGTTACATGTGTGAATCTTACCATGTACCAAATTTAAATTGTTTCATGTAATTACTAAACATTCCAGAGACGAAGTGCATTTTGTAGATCTTTCATATTTGTTTGAGAATAAATGAGCTTGTTGCTGTAACATCTAAGGCTTAGTGTTTGTTTCATTTATTTATTGAAAAATTGTCAAAATATCTCCTAAATTATTACTTTAACATGTTCTTGTTAGTGAAAGATCTTTAGTTTCACCACAAACTCATTTTGCTTTAAAGTAAAACACATTTTTTTTTTAAAACTCCAGGCTCAATAAATGTATTGAGAGTAGTTTAAAAAATAAAATTTTGTTAAAAAGTAAAGAAGAAAAGCAAATAGCTTAAATTAATAATTTTGTCACATTTAATTTCAGTGCATATTATAATTTTTTTTAACAAAACAAATAAAATTTATAAATGTAAGTACACGTACCGATACCGCTTTAAAATTAGCATAAAATTAGGTGGAGCCAAAATGCAATAAAATTTTATACAAGCACAAAAATACATTCTATATAATATTCAAATTTATTGACCTTTCTTTGTAGATATTTATTGACTTAGATTAAAAAGATATTAATTGTCATTTATAAGAATATCTCACATTAGACCACAAGATAAATAATGACTTGATGGATTTTTTTATGCATTCTTTAAAATAATTGACTTTAAAAAAAGCTCTATTTAAAATATGATATGAAGTTCCTTATGTCAGTTCATAAAAAAGTAATACATTCTTATGTTGTTTCACTTCAAAAATTGGATACATCTATTTAAGTCCAGGTTACAAAATACATTACTTTATTATAGTGAAGGTTTTTAATACATTAAAAAGTTAAAAAACTTTTTGCTAAAACATTTAAAATAAATTAATGAAGATTAAGCATGATCCAGGTATTTTGTTATTAAAAAATTGACATAAGAAATAAGGCGCTGCTGAATGTACACTTTTTTTTCATTTATAAACTCAAATAAGATGTACAATGCAAACATGCTTTCATACAAAATGATAAGGACTATCGAACGCCATTAACTGACATACTTCACATGAAAACAATTCTGGTGCATAAATGCTTACACTTTTAAAGTATGCTTAATATCAGTTTTTGCACATATAAGTTTTTTTTATTCCTCACTCAACGCATTATTTCTGGAGACACATTTTGTTATAAACATTCTTAAAATACATAAAAATAAAAATCTGTCTAACAATGTTAGTAACATTTCAGTAATTTTCACAATGCTTAATTTTAAACCATTGCTGAAAAGAATTCTTCAGATACGATATATTTTCTTGAATGGCTTGCATGGCAAAATATATTATGTGGCTGACTTTCATTTGCAATTTTTTTTATTTTACTATTATTATAAATGACTAAAAAAATCCTTTAAATTAAGCCAACTAAAATCTTTGAAGACAAGGCAGTGAAAAGTAAATAAATATATTTTTATTCAAATTATTGTCCTCCTAAAATGAAACTAATTTTTTTTTATACTGAAATTAAGTTTTTCCTCTCATTTCATCACAAAAGGCAAAATTACATAAAATCCATGTGCTTCTACACATGAATAAATAAAGAACAGCTTCTAAAAACACCTCAGTCTTATATAATGTTTCTAATGTTTTAATTTTGTTAAGTAAGCAGTTATGTGATGGGCAATTTTTTTTCACCTGCAGCCCAAGATTTGGCCTTAATACGGAAATGCCTCAGGTCACTGGAATATTTTTCATCTACCATTGGTACATAGTTTGAGGGTTCACAAAGATGCTGTAGAGATGAATTAAAATGATTTTATAAAAAGTGCAATCGGCAGTTAAAATATTTAAATTTAATTAAAAAAATTAAGAGCCAGCGCAGCTCACATAAGAGTTGCAAATTTAGACAGTTTAAGAGATAGAAAGTATTGTTAAATTAAAAAAAAAAAAAACTGCTTCAAGATTAGAAATTTGAAGGTATTTCAATTCTAGGATTCTGAGATAAATTTAACCAATCCTGATCTTAAATCTTTTCTTGCTACTTTTTAGCTCTCAAATAGAATTGTTATTTTTGCTCTCAAATCACAATTTTTCAGAAATAAATAAACATTTAATAGTGTTTATAAATTTAAGAAAAAAATATTAATTTCTGCTTTAATGCTAAAAATGTGTATTTTTACCAATCACAGATATCAATTAACATAGAAACAATTCCTAAAGTCAAACATTTTAAAAATTAAAATATCAAATTCTATTTGACAGTCCTCCAATAGGAAGCCTTACTTATGCTGAATGTAATAAACAATTTTTATTTTCTAAACCTAAAATTTTAACATTTAACAAAAGATTTTTCCTAAATAAACATTATATTAATCTTATGCAGACTTACTGGATGATTGATAAAAAAATCTTTGTATCCTCCAAAGAGACAATAAACTTCTGGAAAAGTTAACTGTGGGTAGTGTAGGACATTCAACTGTCTGTCATATTTGCGCAAGTGCCTCAGTCTGATGAAAATAGAGTTTGAATTGCCACAAATAAAAACCTAAGTGAGCCTTTTTAAATAACTAAATAAAGATCTCTTCCACATTAAGTGTCTGTCATGTTATCCACTGCTGGTTGGACATTTTTGGGGTTATAATCCTAAATCATGCACAGAAAAGTTCCAATTGGAATATTCCTTTTCAGAGAAGTATAAGCTCACAGTCACTTAATGAATTAACTTCAAACTGACAAAGCACTTGATTATATTCCTGGCCCAGTTAAATTAACAAACAAATCCTCCAACATAAAAAATGCCTAAAAGCAAATTTATAAAACATATAGCAGCATAATATACCTTGAAACGGTGAAAAGAATGAAAATATTAAAATGAGATGAAATATTTAAACTCACAAGCTAGGGCCTCTCTGGCTAGAAAATTCACAGTGAAAGACCAGTATATGCCTGTGTGCAGACCTGGTTACTTCTTTTATTTCTTTGTTTAGAAAGTCAATCATTTTGTCCTCTGTATAAATGTTTATTGCACCCTATGATAATGAAAAGTATTAATAAATGATTTTAAAACAAATAATTGTAAATTAATTTTGACACTTTAAAATCATTAAAGATTTAATAATGTAATATATTAGATTAGTTATTTAAATAACTCTTTGTACAAATACAACCATCATTCTAATATATAAAAAATCTAAATAAAAGTACCAGTAAATAAATATTGAGACATGTTAATACTGCTAATAGATGGTATCTAGATCTTAATAGACAAATTGACTTTTACCATTACCTTTATGTGTCCGCCTTCATATTCATAAGGGTATCTGCAATCTATAATGGTCAGCTTATCAAATGAGCTTTCATAAACATGTGACAACAAGTCAGCCATCTAAATTTTAAAAAATAGTATTTCACTGGTATAACTAGTTCAGAGTACAAATCAAAATTTCAGTGCTGTTAGTTTAGCATGACACAAATATTAAATGTATTTTATTTGACAAGTGTACTTTTATATTTTAATTTAAAATTGCTATGATCCGAAATATTTAAGAAATACATATAAAAAAAACAAAAAACATTAATTACAAGTAAGAAAGACTCACAGTTTGGTGGCTAATGTTTTTCAGGTCACTATGTTTTCCTGTTATAACAGGTAAGCAATACTCCTTTGGGAATGAAAATTAAAAATCTAAATTAGAAAAAAGGAATTTATTATTTTGCATATTGTGAGAATCATGGCTAAGAATACCATAATTCTAGTTCAAATAAAGCTTATTTATTTTAGCTTCATGGACCTCAAAGAGTATGTTTCATGCATATGTGAAATATGTCCAACTTCTGTTTTATGTTTCTAATTAAATACAAGATGTTGTTTAATGGAGCTCTACGTTAACAACAAACTTATCTAAATTTACGTATACTTTTTATTACCCTTGAACCATCAGCAATCAAGTCAGGTGACTCCAAAGCATCTACAGCAGTTTTGATACGTTCATGGTAGAGATTTTTATCTTGACCTTTCTCTTCATTGACAATCATCATGTCAGTATCATTATTTGTGATACAATTTTCTGACAGTACAACATCTCTTGTCCTTTTTACACATTTTAACTGAGAATTTTTTAAACATATCTATATCATAATTAAAGTCATAAATTATTTTAATGAATTGTAACATGAACTATGGATACCAATTCTTTCAGTCTGCCACATCTATTTCTTAATTTACCAAAATTACAGTCAAATTTTTATTTGTATCAATTGTATTATTTATGTAAGACACTTTTAAAGAAATAATGATACCGGGTAAATATTAATTTAAAAAGCATACCTGAATGGAATCAGCTTCAGGGGGGCGCTTAAATACATTTCTCTTAAATGCATTTGTAGGTGTATTGGAGAGGTCATTCAGATGTTTACGCATTTCAAGTGATCGACACCTTCTTATACTTGGTTTTAACTGCCGCTTTAAAAAGTCCTAGATTATATGAGTGTATAAACAATATGAAATTTAAAAAAAACACACACTTCATAGCAATAAAATCAGTTGGGCCAAAGTTTATTTTAATGGGATTTTCATAGATTCATACAAATACAATGTATGAGCATTTCTTAATTACCATATCTGTGAGATAAACAGACAACCATAATACTAATACCTCTTCAGAACAATCTGCATCAGGAGAAACATCTATGGCATCTAGCATGGCCTTAAATTCTAAGGATGGAGAATTTGGACAGGTGCTAAAAATTTGCATAGGTTCTATCTCAATTCCATCTGTAAATGTCTCTGACATTTGTGTGAATAAAGTGTTAATAACTTTCAAATTTGTAACCTTTCTTGTATTGTTATTAGCCTTGGTCAGTTCTAGCTTTAGGTGAGCTCTATCAACTGATTTCTTTTTTACACAAGCCCAAGGAGATGACAAGTCCATGGACATCTCTAATTCTTTACTAGGTGAAACCACACTTTGAGAGGCGGAGGGTCCAAATATCTTTTCCAGTTGTCTTGGTGAAATTGAAGATTGACCTAAAGGATATGGCTCATCAGATGGGTTGCCTAAATTTAAAGCTTTGCTCGGTTTTGTTAAAAAAGATTGCAGTCCTGCCATATTTGTAGAAAGATTTTCTTCAGGAATATCTGCCAAACTGGCGAACAAAGGGTCATCTGTTAAAACAACATGCATTGCATAATTAGAAAATGTATAATTTATAAAACTTCACAAATAGGTCAAATATTTTTATCAGGTTTTAATTCACAAATAAATGGTTAAATTGTGATTTATGCCTTTAGCTTATAAATTATTGAATAAAGGCAATCTTCATTCACCCCTTTTTCAATGAAATCAATGTGAATGTGTTTAAAAATGTATGATTTAGTGTAGTTAAGTAGGGACCTAGTCCTAGTATGAAAGCAGGGGCATATTTCAAAATAATCAAATGGTGGTGATTCTTAAATAAATAGGGTTGTAATATTTTATTTAATAAATTAAAAAAGTCTTTAATAGCCCATCATGGCCATGTCATGGATCATCAATATCAAAATCAATGGATGAATGAAAATTTATTGAAAATGAATGAATGGATCAGTGGACTCACGAAGTCCAATATAATTTTATTCATTATAAATTATATAGTTTCTGTAGGCCTAATACATTGCAAAATCATTTACCCATAGTTTTCTAAATGCGCTTATCTTAAGAGAGAATTTTACATTAAAATACAAGTAGAATATATATTATATGTAATCTAATAAATTCATGTTCATGCATCCATATTTCTAGTCTACACTATTCGTTATCTTCAACGGTTTAAGTTTTTAAAAACTCAAGGCTCAAAGTTATGAGAGTGATCTTTTAAAAAAAAGTCACTTTTTCATTTTGAAATATTAATTAATAAAAAATATTAAAACTTCATGGAATTTTAAATATTAAAGAAAAATTCCTAATCTGAATTGTTTGGTGATTCAAAAAGTGAGTAATAGATGGTCCTACTCGACTTCGACGGACGAACAACAATAAAACGCTAAAATATAGGTAAAGTTTGTTTCGTTTGTGGTTAGAAAAATTTAGATTCCATTTTGAAAATAAAATGGCTGCGCCCTTGCGAAAATGTACTTGGATCTATTTTGCAGTCAAAGCGCATTTTCAAAAGAGCATTTCAAGATCATATGCTAAAAAAATCGGTAAGTTAAAAAACTAATCTAAAGCATACCAATGGCAGTGGTAGACGTAGACTTTAGATGCAGAGTCAGTGGTTATTGAGCGTGAGTGGTGAGTTATACACCCGGTCAATAACACGGTCAGACAACATCTCCAATGTAGATACTTTGGTCAAAAATTTAAACATTTTGTAAAAATAAACCAATGGCATAGTTGAATAGAGCTAAATTTTTACAGAATTATAACACCAAAATTATATTTTTAGCTGTTGTAGTTTTAAAGTTATGAATTTTTAAAGTAGGACTTGGTTTGTCCTTTTTTAACATGGACTGCATCTCCACATTCTGTGACCTCATTCCGCTCATCGCGTCATGCGCAATGACTATATAGTTTATATAAGGCTAAGGCATTCCCTCATCACTAAAATACTGTTTAGGGTCGACTTATTTTAAACTTTCAACTTTGGCACATGAATAATTAATTAAAGCTTTCCCTGACCAATGGTTTAATAGTTTTTGCACACGGCAAACTCTTATGAATGAAACTCTGAGATAGTACTACGATATAGCCGTTATGCAAGTGGCTGTGAATGGTTGCCAATGACAACGTGTTGCACACGGAAATTTCTGATCATTTATAATATGGACTCTACAGTGTTTTTAAAGCTCAAATTAAAACATTCCAGTTTAAATGTCTTCAAAATGCATTCTGAAACACAAGTTATCAAATATTTTGATGTATATAGTGGTAATAATTAAATATTTCTTAAGTATTGGCAACTTCCGCCATTAAAAAGGGGGCGTGGCCCACGCCATGTCAAAATAAGGCTGAGCCCCCTTATGGTGATATGGGTCACTGGGAGAAGCGTAGCGAACGTGGGACACTACCAACATCAATGAGAATTGGCACAGATATATATCAATATCTAATGCCTTACACGATTTAATATGAAAGACATGTTCCTTTTATTTCACACAAAATTTTGTATTCGAAGATGCCTTATATATAACAAAGATTTTCAAAATGAAGTTCGATTGAAAAAAGCAAAATAGTTGGATGGAAATGTAGGCTAAGATGTCTTCCAAATTATAAGGCCGGAAACGGAACTCAAATATATGTCCTAAGAACTAATTTAATAATAAATAGACACACACATCGGAAAATTAAAAACTCAGATTTTTCGGCGCCGACGCTTATTTCCGATACAAAAAAAGTAGTAGTCTCCCTTGTTTTATCGAAGTATCTACTCCAATGACAATGACCCCAGTCCAATGGTAGGCTGGTAGTGGTAGGCGTTAGGCTACAGACTAGGTAGGACTTGTAATGCCTAGTAATTAGTAACAACTGCCTTTTTTGGAAATCAGAAACGAAATCCATGGCTTATTTAGAGAGATAGTACCCTGACGTCATTTGCGTATTCCCATAGGGTCAAAATAGGTACTTGGGCAAACCAGTTTTCTGCTAGTGTCAAATAATTACAGAGTTACGTGCCCCTTGTTCTATTTTTTGTCCACTTCAAAATGTAAACATTGCATATGGCATATGCATTGGGAAAAAATGTGTTTTGTGGTTGTTTCTCATTTATTAAATAGGTAGTGTGATATATTATTTTAAAGAGAATTGGAAGCTGTGTCTTCAGATTTTTAATCACGATTGAAAAAAAAATATATATCAAGTTGAATTAAGCTAAGTCTACTACTTAATTTCTCGTAGAGACTCCACCAGACGCGATTTTCATGATAACCACTGTTTAGAGCATCCAATTATCTACAAGAATAGGCAAATTAAAAGTCCCCCCAACCTACCCCAAACAATTTTATTAAATTTTCAAAACAGTCACCACATGGGTGTTTCTTCCCCGGATATCATTTTCAAGATGGCCGAACCCACCTCAGCAAATCATTTTTAAATCTTAAGTAATCTGATTAATAGACAATGTTAAAAGCACTATTTAAAGTTATTTGAGATTAATATTATTAACAAAGAATACATATGAATAGATATTTAATTGTATTTCTTTATTTAAATAGTGAAACTTCCACTCCCACATAATAGGCCTATTAGGGAGTTTGGCCTTAGCTACCTGACACATTTGTAGCATGGAAATATTAAGAAAAGTATATTTTATCTTCATAATAGATTTAAAATTAAGATTGCTTTAGTATTTAGATGAATTGATACTTTGAAATGCTTCACACACACAAAAATACTTCGTTTTATCTTTTTAAAGGCCTATCAAATGACATCATAATGTTAATCATATTTGCAATTTGTAGGCCTTAGTTGAAGCAGTACAATTATTTTTTAATTGTAGGGATTCTATGAAAAACTAATGCTACACTTAGCAAAAAGAATATCGAATTGAAAGATACCCCCTATGCAAGAAAAACTCTTATTATAATCTACATATTGTCCATTTAATATCCGAAAATTGATTTGATATCGGCTATATAGAATAAATTAAATTTTTTAATGGACACATTGGTTCACCCTTCCATATGCTACTTATTATGTTTCCCCTTTTCAATACGAACAATTTGATATACATGACCCTATATTTTGAAGAATATTGTTCATGTTGTGTTCATATTCAAATATGACATATAGAAATTTTACGGCCATTTTGAATATTAATGAGCTCATCTTGCGTACCATAGAATTTATTGTAAGATGTCTGTTTGGATAATGTGATGACGATCACTGATATATATGGTTTGTTATGGTTATCTTCATTAAGTCATTCAATAAATTCAATTTACTGCTCTTTTTTAACATCTCTCCCAAATCTCTGCCCAATTTTTATTTTAGTCACTTTTATATTTTCCTATATGTCTCAATTAACAGAGTTATCCCAAAATAATTCACACAAAAAATCATAACTTTCTTTAGAATTGACCTTCAAACATAAATTTGGTATCAATGAATTGCATTTTGCAGGCCCTATCTAACCAACTAGCTCTTAAAGCTATAACTTCATTTTGAAAATTTTACCCAAGTACCTAGTCAAAACCCTGGTTCCGATAGGGTCAAAACCCAGGTTAGGGATAAGTTTAGGGGTTAGGTTTAGGGTTCAGGTTAGGTTTAGGGATACATTTAGGACATAAATTCGCAGGTCGCTGCAACCAAGATGGTGGCCGCGGTACTATCTCTCCAAATTTATCATTTCTTAACACATTTTAATTTTATATATTTTGCACATTAACTTACAAGAGTGGACTTTATTAAATTAACTCCGGCAGTGACAGTAAATAAGTGAGTTAACTAAACTAATAGTTAGAAGTGTACAGCACTTAAAGTTAAAGCCTTAATTTTCTTTTTATTTGATTTCTAAAGCATCTTTGACCAGCCCCCAAAATAGTCTGTGAATGATCTCTCCATTTGTTTTGTATTTCTCACTCTACTATGTGCCAGATTTTGGGTTAACATTATGGTTTTGCCAAGAGTTGTCTCGCCCTAAGGGCAGTGATGTCACTTTGGGGTATCCCAACATTGGACTTTGAGTGAATAGACCGATTTTAGATCATGAATGATGTGTGTGTTAACTTTCCTGTTCTTTACTGATCATTACTCACATCATAAACTAAATCTGATGATCAATATTGTTAACATGAAGTATATTTATAATGAAAATTTCTATTAATTCAGCGCAATAGCTTAGGAAATATTTGATAACTTGTGTTTTAGAATGAATTTAGAATTAGAAGGCATTTAAACTGGAATATGTTCATTTGAGGTTTAAAAACCTGGTAGAGTCCATATTATAAAGTATCATAATTTTTCATGTGCAAAATCTCAGAGTTTCAATTATAAGAGTTTGCCTTGCGCAAAATGATCTTCTGGGGAGGGGATATCCCTCCCCCAATTTCAAAAATATAAAATAAGAAAACAAAAACTTACATTCATTAAGTGAATTGAAACATAAATATCCAAATCTTTTGAATATGGGGCTGTAGACGGAAGTTGACCAGAGGGAACCTCTGTAACCAATATTACTGAGGAACACATCGCTGGCCTTAATACTTAACAGTCACCGGAAATTTGTTTGAAAGATATTTCGTCAACAGAAAATTGACCTGAAATTCTGTCAAATTTTTTTTTCAGTTCACAAGTTAAAATTTTAGTCAAATTTCTTTTTGAACGCACTGTACTATATAGTAAAACAAAATAGTGCGGTCCAAAAGAAATTTGAAGCAAAATTTTAAGGTGTGAACTGAAAAAAAGATTCAAACAAATTTCCGGATACGACTGCTAAACCAAAGCAGACCTGTTTACCCTCTAACTCTTAAAATCGTACTTCTTCACAAAAATCATTCAGTACCTTATATCTTTAGTAAAAAATAAACATACAGTATATACACCTCAAAATCGTACATTGTATGCCAAAATCGTGAGAGTAAACAGGTCTGTCAAAGTCAAGCCAGATTTTTTCACCTATTAAGTTAGTATGCTAAATGAAAATTTAAAAAAAAAAATAAACTTAATAAATTATTCGATTGTGGGCGGGGAGAAACAAACATTTGTTGTTTTTTCCTTAAATGAGCTATATAAATATAATTTCAAACAAACGCTCCTGCATGGGTGAATGGATCTAGACCAAACTTGGTACATATTTAAATACCCGGTACTGAACTCACAAAATCCACTCCTTTGGAACTGGGGACCCAGTTTCATTTTTCCTTATAAAAACTATATAAATACGGTATCAATAAAGGGCCATCCATACATGACGTCAAGCAAATTTTGCAGATTTTTTCTACCCCACCCCCCCCCCCCCCCCCA
>CAXITT010001001.1:94382-184622 GCA_964033795.1 Lymnaea stagnalis
AAAATATGTCACAAATCCCCCCCCCCCCCCCACCCAAACATTTTTTTTCCTGTGTCCACTACTGTCCTTTACAAACCATTAAGAAATTCACTCCCATGCATATCAAATTACTGCACCTGTGCCAGAAACATTTCACTAGAACAGTGATTTAACCAGGGGTAAAAGTATCTCCCCAGCCCTGAGGTGTGGTAGACCAGAAAATTGTATTTGTGCTGCCATTGCTAGATGTTGCTGCTTTTTAAAAAATAATTTTTTATGCATTTTGATTAGCAGCAGTAAATGTTTTTCTGGTGAATTTTCTTTGCACATTGCTATTGGTAATTTTTTTCCTTGTTTATACAAAGTTAATCAAAGAAATAAAAGTATGATAACTAAATTAGTTAATTATTTTCATATTTTAATACAATAAATATACGGGTGGGAGGAGGGGGGGGGGTGTTTGAAACAGAAGGGTACTCCCATTTTCTCCTCCGTGGCGTGCTGTAACTTGATCAGAGGCCATTTCTTGAACCTCTCAGTGATCGTAGTTTAAAAATAAGATAAATATAACTGTATAAAAGTAAAAGAATAATGGTAAAAATGTCTGTAATTTAGGGTTATTAAGTAGTGCAATTCTTTACTATAATATTCCGCTTTTCATCATATTTCATGTGACATCATACTGCTTAAGGCCCCCTTCCCCTTTCTAGACGTGTGACATAATTTATGGATGGCCCTTAATATAGGCCTATGCATGAATTGATGGACATCCAAGCTTTGTAGCTATATCAATCATCATCCATATTTAAATATTGGTGGATTAAGTTTAAGAGTCTTAGAGAAGCCTAATATTATCAATATTCACTCCATATGGGGCTGGTCAAGATTTTCCAGAGAGTTCTGTTACAGTATTAAACATCAATAGACTATAGATAAATGAATTTAAATTTAATTTTTTGTACGGTGATTAATAAAATAATAATTAGAAATAGAAATGTATTTTAGTTTCTACTCAAGTACTGGTATGTATAGCTTAGATTGAGTTATGTGCACACATCTGACTAGGCCCCTATTCCCTTCTAAATTAAAATAAAACAAACCATTGTCTAACAAAAATAAAACAAATAACTCATATGTTTTCTCCATATATATATTATATATACAATTATGAGCCTAGTTTTAAAAATAAAAATGAAACTTAAAGCAGTGTCACTCTTGGTTGCTGCACTGCAAGGTAATTGAAATAAATATAGATGTCAGTATATTTTTGACTAATAAAACATGTTTAATTAAGTTAGAACCAAGAAGGAATAAAGATAACATATTGTTGATGAAGTATGCAATATATTTGTCAAAAACTTGTAATAGGACATATTTAATTTAAAAATTTTCCCAATGTACCTACATAAAGTAGAGTTCTCTACCTCTTATATTACGAGTGACTAAAATGTATGCTCCTTTTTACTCTTTCAGTCAGCAAAGTTGGTGCTCAGGCAGCCAAAAAGACGAAAATGGAAGTGGTTACAGATCCGGAGCAATTATTGAAGTATTGTTGTGGTGCAAATATTTATGTGGATGGAAAAGATCCTGAAATCAAACCAGACTCTGAGTATCCTGATTGGTTATGGAATTTACGGACAGAACGTGGTGGGGTTAAATTAGAGGAACTTGACCCTGATACGATGGCATATTGGAGACGATTGGCCAAAATTACCTATTTAGAACATTCCAGGATTAAAAAAAGGCTTCAAAGACTAAAGAATATTCAGCATCCAGATGACATAATCAATTAATTATGTTGTTAACTATATTCACATAAATGTTAAAAGTTTAATAATTAAATGATGCTTATAATTATATGGCTACCTGAAATAAATAATGTATGTTATCTCAAAATTCCAAATTGTGTGTTTTGACTCCACATAATTCCAACAGTTTAAATGCAGACAACTTAAAAAAAATTTGCTTATAGATTCATGTACTTGTGTAAACATGAAGGTTTTATATTTATCATTGTAATTGTCCTGACTGCTAAAGTTTAAGTCTACATTACAAACCAGTGATGTGTGTAGCAGTAACAATTTTTCTAGTTAAATTTATTTTGTAGGAGGTTTTGTTATAGTTATACCCTAAAAAGATTAAAACTATTCCGCTTATTAGTCAGGTTTAAGTACCGGTGCCAGCGTACTGACAAAAAAAAGCAAGTCAACGCATAGCCTTAATTAATTTAGCAGGCAAATACATTTAGTCCCAAGAATAACCTAAAGAACCAATTTAAAAACTTGTGAGATATGCCGTTCGAAAACAGTTGCAAGTCATACATTATGCAAAATTGTTTACCATATTCTTCTTTTTGCCAACTTTTCTATTCATAAGTTTCACAACAGCAGCTACAGCTTCTTAGTCTTAGAAATAGTCAGCAACTAAAAATCTATATATCGTACCCAACTTGACAGGTAAAATTTTCACAACATGGAACTACATTAACATAATATGAATATGACAAAACTTCCACTAAGTTCCTCAATTTAAAACAGTTTAATTCATCAAAATATAACAAAAATATTTTAAAATTATTTTACAAATTAAATACATACAAGCTTCATAATCAGAGGGACTTAATAATATGTATATATTGGGTATATTTATTTAAAAAAAGAAACTGTATCGTGAAAGACTTGCCCCTATTCATCAAAACACAACACATTAACTTTCTTATCCGCTCTTACCTAAAACCATTCTACTGAAGTTAGATATGTTACATCATGAAACTGGGTGATGTTTGGCTCTTTGAGATTGATTAAGCAACGGTGAGAAAAAATAACATAACATCTCATTTTAATTGTGCCAACCACAATGTCACTCTTGATGTGTTAACTGTGGCTACTCTTTTTCTAATAATTTTTCAACCACACCGTCTATATTTTGCTCTGAAAATAGGTATACATTTATATACACAGTATAGTTTTGGCACTTGTTCTCAATGAACTTCTGACCTACTGTTAGAGAATTACATTACAACCTGTTACAAAGTTTAGTTTATTCACAGTTTATTTATTTTTGATCTCATGATGAAGGATTTCGGCTAAAACTTGGTTTTTTTATGTCACAATTCAAACATTAACATGTTTTGAGCAATATATACCCACCCAACTAATCTGGTCAATGCATGGGATTATTGTATCTTTTTGGACCCAAATATCTTAAATATGCTTTAACTTTAAGTAAATGGTGCATTGGAACTGACTGCACAGAAATCTTTATTTTCCCTTTATCTCTAACCTGGTTTACCTCGCTGTAGTATTAACTAATTAGTTTATATTTTATATTATTAAGGCACCATTATTACTATTACCTTGCAGCAGACCTGAAATGATATTTTAACACCACAATGTTCTTTGCATAGAATTTTTGAAAATATTTTTTTTTAGCTGAAGGAGTTAGATTAATTTTTGATGTACTGGTAAGAAAAATAGTTTTTGTAGCTTTACTTGACCTTTGTAGTAAAAGTTAACAATGTGACTCAAGTTTCTGTGGGGTAAATTTTACACCAATAAGTTGTAAATAAATCAGTTTTAACAAGACATTTCTGTGGAAATGAAACATAATTATGCAGACCGTACATAAGAAATAATCCAACAATGCTATATATTCAATTTATGATGGTACCAACTTAAGCAATGGATTCCAAGCAGTCACAATACCAATAAGAGATGATACTGTTCCAGCCAAACCTTGTATTCCTGGAGAAACTCTGACAAAACCCAATGCTTCTAGTGGTAAAATCAGGTCTGACAAATTCTTAACTAGATCCAAAAAGACTGGCTGGTTTTCATAAAGACATTTATAAATCAGTTGAGTATTTGTCATTGAAGGTCTGGTAATACTTTTGTGTTCTGAGACACCATTCTTGTAGTGGCTACGTGAAGATTTAGCAATTCTCAGTCTCAATTCTTGAGAAATTATCAAGTAAATGTCATAAATATCACGGACAAGGTTTAAAGTCAATGTTACTATCCAAAATCTTGCAGACAGGTTGCTCCATTTATCTTTGTCAATTTGTGCCAGGCCTAAGCGCCCGGCCCAAATAATATGATCGAACAGAAGTGATACAGACTGATTCAGTTTAGCCAAAGTGATTGACCAACGCAAAATAGAATCAGTTAAGTGAAGACTGCGAAGAGCACCATGAACAAAGTCCAGGCTCTTTCCAAGTTGCATAACTGAAAAATAAAATAAATTCAATAAAGTGAATAAAATCATTACCGGTACAAGGTACTGGTACTTCAAATGATTGAAGGAAATAAATAACTTATAATTATAATTACCGGTACCGGTACTGAAAAATGGGCATATTACGGGTACTGATTCATTTTTATTTGCCAACAAGATAATAACCTTTGGATGCTTATCCTTGGATAAAGTGGATATGACATAAGCAAAAATATTTCTTTCACAGTCTTTTTGCCAGGAAACTTTAGGTAAAGTTCACAAATTATGTTTTACTGCCTAAGCTACATCGCGGTACTTATTGACTTAATGATCAAAATAAATGGAAGTGTTGTGATTACATTGTACATAATACATATTTATTTTTAAGCATGCTGTTACTTTATCAAATAAAAATCCTGACAGTAATCATTCAGATTATGATAATTAATGAGGATGATGTTTAAGTAACATACCGGTATTTAAAAAAAAGCAAATGTTTGCTCTATCATGTAATTTACATTGAGGGGGGAAAACGTTCATAATCATTTTTGTTGTAACAATATAGGGACTTGCATTCAAGATACCGTTCGTGTATTTTGGCAGTTTTAATCTTGGAATAGCCCAAGTAGGATAATATTCCGAAGTAAAATTATGAACGAAAGCTTTACATGCTTTAGCTAATGTTTTCTACAGTCAGCTACTGTTTTCCCAGAATAGTTGTTGATCCTCCTTCAAAATAAGTGGGTTTTTTAGTAGGTTATACAGACAAACTACCTCTATTATATACCGGTAGTTTCCATTGATTCCAAGAAACAAAGTATAACCTACTTACATTTTCTGGTTGTACTTAAGGCATTTCCTAGTTTCTGTAACCTATCAACAACCTCTGGATTAGCACCATACCTATGTAAATACCACCAAGTAAATTTGCTTCCATACTGCAATAGTCTGGAAAAAAAACACTTTGTATTTACTAATATTGCCTACAAATTATAATATTTTGAACTAGCACTACATAGAGAGAAATTATTTGACATTGACACGAGTGTTGAGATACACCGGGAACTGGAAGCAACTGGAAAGGAAAGCCTAGGCATAGGACTGAGATGAATAGAAAATTCTTGTAGACGGCCTATAGGCCTACTCCAGACCGGGTAAAGGGTCTAAGTAAGTAAGCCCATTGAATGCCCAAGCCAGCATTGACCTATAGGCAGTGTATTATTAAAATTAATTCAGGTACTGGTACCCTTATTGCCCATATACACTCCATCTACAGTCAAGACCAAGAGTTTCCATACCTGGAACATTATAGTTATAGTGTTTTACCCTCTTTTGATTTAATTTAACTGGAAATACATTATTATTTATTACTGGTATTACTATTTTACATATTCAGATAATATTCAAATCCTACCCATACCACCCCCAAAGTTTCATATATTAAATGTGGTAGATCCATGATAACCAACACTGCTACTTGCTACAGACACTGACGTCTATTGGGGACTTTGGAGATGAAACTTTATACAGGCACATTTATTCAAACTTAGATTACACTAAAACAAGGGCTAGGGCATGTAACTGTAACAATGCTGCTCAAAGAATACATATTATATTTCTACCCAGCAGCATTAAAAATAATGGCAGTAATATTGTGTACCGGGTATTATTTTCTTGGATGAGTAGGGTAAGAGCTTAGAGTAGAAACTAGGCCTATTAAACTATTATTAGAAGTAATTATTAGTACCAGTGCCAGGGTTTATAACTCTATTAGACTCTATCACTATTTAAAGGCAAAAGCAGGTATACCTGAACAATTTATCTCTGCCACTAGCTAGTGAGTTGAATTTCACAAGGTTATCAAAGAAATCAGAATCCATAGTATTTTAAGGAGCTTTATCCAGTCATTCTGAATTTAGATTATTCAATTTATATGCATAAAAATGCCAATTAACTGCAATGACAGACCAAAGTTCATGTATATTTCTTTACAATCACTGATCCCATTCTCATTACTCCCACTTCCTGCCCATCCGCTATGTAGGTAAAGATCATTCACTCGGTACACAATAGTCGTTGTTTTAAAATTTATTAAGATCCGTAAAAAACTGTAGAAATTTATTTTAAACAGCTCATATTCGGTTTGTGTATACGAGGGTTTCCCCCAATTTAATTTTTCGTGGTCCATTTTTAAAAAAAAATACCGTACTTCTCCTTCGTGACCCACTAAAATTGTATAGCTTATTTAGCCTATAAGTAGGACATGAGTAAAATATTTCTTATACTTAAAACGAATAAACATAAAAATCCTGACCCAAAACTCTAAAGACTTACATGTATCTGTTCACATGTTGTCTAGGCTATCTAAGATACACGTATATATTTCTATAAGTTAAAAAGTTTTTTTAAAGATATTTTAAATAGAAGGCGTTGGAACAATGAGAAAACTCCCTTAATACTTAATATTACAATATCCTCTCATACCAAGGTGTAGTGAATAAAATTCCCTTTCCAACTAGATACAATTCATTAGCATAATACTAATACACTAGGGTTCCAGAGAAATAAATTATTGAAATTATACCTAAAGCATACAAAATGATTCCCAATAACTATTCTAAGCGATGGGGAGAAGCCGTACACGCCGCATATTGTGATACCCTAACCCCGAGGTCAAATACCAACACCGTGTTGGGTACTAAACACTGTTTCGTAACAGCGTGGCCTACAATCATCATCATCATGTCCCTTATTCCTTGGACCTTTGGGGCGCCACAGATGACATGTGAACCATCCTCCTCCATTCCTCTCTGTCTTCAGCACTACGCACAGCATCGCCCAGTGTTAGTCCAGTCCACTCTTTGATGTTATCCTCCCATCTTTTTCTTTGTATTCCTCTTCTTTTCCCTCCTCTTGTGGTGCCCTGCAATATTTCTTTGGCAAGCCCTTGTTTCCTTGTTACGTGGCCGTACCATTGTAGTTTGCGTTTTTTCACAGTCACCAGTAGGTCATCGTACCCAACAATTGCCTGGCGAAACCTTTCTTTCACTGTATCTTTGGAGATATGGTCCCTATAGCAGATGCCAAAAATGCTTCTGAAGCATCTCATTTCCATCGCCTTTATTTTCCTTTCAAGATCGGCTGTATATGTCAAGGATTCGCAGGCATACAGGAAAATGGAGAGGACTAATGAGCGCATCAGCCTGATTTTGGTGCTCGGGGCTATATTTTTATCATTCCATATTTTCTTGAGCCTCTTTAGTGCTGTTGTAGTCTGCGCAATCCTGGACATCAGTTCGGGCTTGGGTATTTTAAGTATGATTTTTTAAATTTCAATAATTCATTCATCAATGTCAGTGAAATGGCCATCGGCGAAACGGCTAGTTGCAAAATGGCCTGGCATTTAAAAAAAGTTTGAGTTTAAATCAATTTGAAATGGCTCGTAGGCGAAACAGCGTCGGTGAAATTGTGGCGGCGAATCGTCATAGATCCGTTCATAACCTGTCAAAAAGGTTGGAGTTAGAGGCTGTATCTGTTATGATACCAAATATTGATCTTCATCGAGTGCATTTAAGAAAATTTCACGTTCACGGAGCTCAATAGCCTTAATTTCACGAATAAGGAAACAATTTCTATTCATAGAGTTGAGTTGTGTAAGAACATCTTATTGCCCAAAATAAAAATAAATATATAAATGTTTAATTTAAGTAGCATAACAATAATCAATAAAAATATGGTAGATCAAAAATAATAAAATTTTCATTTTTAATAGATGATATAATAAATTCATTTATTACGCTAAAAGTAATAATTGTGACATCAAAATTAATTTTATAGGAAAAGAATAATATTCAACAAGCAAAATATTAGTGATTCACCGCCTAGATTAGGGGGAGTAATTACTAAATATTTTATACTTGCACAGTGGGAAGTAAACAACGTAAGTGAGCTGACTTAAATCTAATTTAAACAAAAAAAACAAAACTTTTGGTGTATAACACGCTTTATTAATTAAAATCTCTGTTTGGAAACAGGGCAAAACATAATGTGTTACATTTATTACAAGTAAATATGTCCTTGCATTGGAAATTATAAGCAAGCTCTCTCCTCTCAGAAATCCTTCAATTTCAAGCTGAATGAAGCCATCATTCTTCTTATTCTTAGTGTCTTAGTGGTATATTTCATCTGGTTATGTACCACTTCAGCGTCAGTTATTAATAAATCGCGCTGTTCCGGTTAGAAGTGCTATTTAAAGGGTTATTCTTTTATGGATGTCCGTTAATAGTACTGGTGGAGAGGGCGACTGGGTTTTCAGTGACACAGAATTGAAAGAGAGAGAGAGTGGGTGCTGTTTTCTCGTTGAAGTGCAAGACCAATGTGTGATCACGTTACAGGAGTGCATCAAGAGATATATCTCATACAGGATCACATATTGTATTGGATGGATGGGGGGATTATGCTAACAGAAACCAGATATACACATAATCTACGAACACTTCATTGTGTAGATTCTTTGGTCAAAAATTTAAACATTTTGTAAAAATAAACCAATGGCATAGTTGAATAGAGCTAATTTTTTTTACAGAATTATAACACCAAAATCATATTTTTAGCTGTTGTAGTTTTAAAGTTATGAATTTTTAAAGTACGACTTGGTTTGTCCTTTTTTAACATGGACTGCATCTCCACATTCTGTGACCTCATTCCGCCGATTGCGTCATGCGCAATGACTATATAGTTTATATAAGGCAACGCATTCCCTTATCACTAAAATACTGTTTAGGGTCGACTTATTTTAAACTTTCAACTTTGGCACATGAATAATTAAATAAAGCTTTCAATGGTTTAATAGTTTTTGCACACGGCAAACTCTTATGAATGAAACTCTGAGATAGTACTACGATATGGCAGTTATGCAAGTGGCTGTGAATGGTTGCCAATGACAACGTGTTGCACAGGGAAAATTCTGATCATATATAATATGGACTCTATAGGGATTTTAAAGCTCAAATTAAAACATTCCTGTTTAAATGTCTTCAAAATGCATTCTAGTGGTAATAATTAAATATTTTCTAAGTATCTGCAACTTCCGCCATTAAAAAGATGGCGTGGCCCACGCCATGTCGAAATAAGGCTGAGCCACCTTATGGTGATATGGGTCACTGGGAGAAGCGTAACGAACATGGGACACGACCTACATCAATGAAACTTGGCACAGATATAGATCAATATCTAATGCTTATACAGATTTAATAAAAAAGGGCCTTATCTTATTATTTCACAAAAAATTTTGTATGTGAAGATGCCTTATATTTATATATACCAAAGATTTTCAAAATAAAGGTCGATTGAAAAAAGCAAAATAGCTAGCTAGAAATGTAGGCCAAGATGTCTTCCAAATTATAAGGCCAGAAACGGAACTCAAATATATGTCGAAAGAACTAATTTAATAATAAATAGTCACACACATCGGAAAATTAAAAACTCTGATTTTTCGGCGCCGACGCCCATTTTCGATACACGAAAAGTAGTAGTCTCCCTTGTTTCATCGAAGTATCTACATTGTGGTCCATCAACAAAATTTTGTTGATCCAAATGATACTCTTTTCCACCCAGAATGTTAAAAGTATCTGGATGCACAAAAAAGTGCCAACAAAAAAGACAGTTTGGCACAAGCCACGATCTGTTCCCTTCATATTTTCAGGAGTTCATATTTCACAATTGTTTTTGTTTATTGATATAAACTAAAACTCGGTTTTATTTTCATACATTAAATTGTTTAAGTTTTCTTTTTCTAAATTATTAAATTGTTGAAATTTTTCTATTTTAAATAATTAGTCTTTTATATATGTGCTGAAATGAATATGTACAATGTCATAAAAAAAATTTCCATTTATTTGAATCAGTAAAAGATTTTTATCTTATCAATAAAAGAATAACCATTTAAATAGCACTTCAAACCAGAACAACACTATTTTTTAATAGCCAACACTCAAGTGGTAAATTACCCTTCAGCTGATGAACAGCCTTTTCTAATTTTGTACCATAGTTGCACTCCGAAATGTACCATGATATTCCTACAATATTTATTTTTTCTCTTAGTTTATTGTCATTGACGTAATTTTGTACTGCTTCAGTGTTTTCAGTTTTAGTCTTGAGTGGTAAATGTATAGTTAGTAATATGGGTTTTACCAAGAGCTGTCTCACCCTAAACACAGTGACATCACTTTGGGGAATCCCAACACTAGACTTAGGGTGACAGGATCAACCTGAACAATGTGTATGATAAATTTCTCATTCTTCACCGAGCATCATTCATGTCATAAACATAATCTGGCTATCGTTATCGATGGTATGAAATAAATTAAAATGAAATTTTTCATTCATTTTTATTAAAATTCAACTTAAAAGGTTCAAAAGACACAAACGAGAAACTCATCCTTGCTGATATGACACAACCATGGTTAAAAGAGCTGTCTTTTCTCCCCTCCACAAACCCAAACCCTACTTTCAAGACAAAATCAAAAATAAAAATGAGTAATAAAAAAAAATTTAAAATAAATACAGAGCTAAAAATCAAAATCCTCTGAATACAAAACTATGGCCGGTAGTTGACCTGGGGAACCTCTATGACCTTTATACCTCGTAAGACATCACCTGCCCTGTAGCGAACTGCATTTTAGCTCCTTGTGTTAACCCCTTGAAGTTTGACAAAGACTTTATGAATATCTACTAAAACTCAACTCATGATTCATTCATTGTCCTACTCATGTCCATCACACATTAACTTACTGATTGAACCCATTAATAAAAGTATCAGCATGAAATAAACTTCTGAATAATTCTAGGTCTCTATGCCTTATTATTCCGATTTATTATATTCTGTTGTAATCTAAATGATTACAATTACAGCCGAATGCTACTCATAGGCTTTCACAAAAATGCTATGACTTTAGTTAGATTACATAAATTGACTACTTCTTTGATGCTGTTTTGATAAACAAGAGACAAAACAAAAACCCAGACCAAAGCATAGCTTCAATTGTTAGTGATATCTACTAGCATGTAAAGATATCTCTTTTCCAACAGTAAATTCAGTTTTTGTATGAATAACTACTTAATTTTATTGAAATGAAAAAAAAAATATATTTTTAGTTTATTAAGAATGTTGTATTTATTTTATGATAAATAAAGAAACATAATGGACACTATTTTAAAATTTAGATTAGAAAGGAGATAAACCTATGCCATACAATGTCTTACTCTGGCTTTGGAAGAGGCAGTTTTGCTCCTGTATCTGGTTATGCTGCCATGCAAGGGGCTAGCAGTAGCAAAACATTTGTTCCTGGTAGAACACTTAACTACCATGTTGGTAATGTTGGTAAACGTAGAGCTATGACAGAGGAAGAGTAAGTTATTTTAACATATTCTTAAAATAAATTAAAGTTTTCAAAGTCTTTTTCATTCTCAAACTTACGGAATTAATGGATTTATTTCCTAAATCCAGTATTATTTTATTTCATTATAATTATAGTTTTTAAAATGTCTGCATTTTAAATGAAATTTAGGGTAATTAAACTACAGCTTTTTAAACTAATATTTAGCCCTGTTATGCTTGCTACTTATTTTTGTTTTTCATGCATAGTTGTGGAGTGGTAATATTTTCTATTTCTTTTTCTGTCAATCAGGTATTTTAATGATGATGAGGAAGAGGAGCAACCAGGGGTTAAAGAAGCTTATCAGAAAGCACCTGACAGTCCCGGTGGTGCCAGTGATGATAGTGATGATCCTTTAGATGCATTCATGGCAGGAATAGAAGTAACAGTTTTAAATAAAATATAGCACTAGCAGGTCACTTATAATACAATTACAAAATTGCATGTACTTAGCAGTTATAGTTATATATTCATTACTTTACAAATTAGAGATTTTATGTACAATAGATTTAAAAATATAAAACAGTTTACATCATACATTAAAATATTATTAAAAATGAAAATTAGGCCTATCATTTCGTTAAAGAAAAAATAAATTCCCAAGCGCCAAGGATTATTATGCAAGTTTGATACAAAACTGTATGTTCAATTTTTAACAACAGAAAGAGATCGTTCAAGATACCAAAGAACGTATTTCAACAGTAGAAGAAAAGTTAAAAGAAAAGTGAGTTAAAAAATTACAATTGTAAACAAGTAAGGCAAAGCATTATTTATCATTATTTTATGTTTGTTTTCTGTGGGTTTGAGCCAAATTTTGTATTTTATATTATGTAATATCATAAATCATAGATTAAAGTATTCAATATATATGTATGTCTTAAAGCCAAAATGTCAATTATTCTGTTTTCTCATATAAATTCACTCTAATTGCTTTCATTTTTGGTTTATTTCTTCCAATAACTTAATTAAAAAAATATAATTCATTTAAAAAAAAGAATATTCAGGAAAATAATATAGCTCCATTCTTTGTAGTTCTATCAGTTACACATAAAAATTTCTTTGTGCTAAACTTTGTTTAATATATACAATCATTTATATTTATGTTATTTGTGTATTTACTTGACTAAAGAACTCTAAGCCATAGACAGATTTTGTTATAAATTATTTATAAAAAAAATATGCATTGCAACTTTGACAAAAATCAGTTGAACATTCACTGATGTGATAATTATTCTTGTCATGTTGATTGAAGGGGGACTAGAGATGACATAGATAATGAAGATGTACAGGAATCCTATTTCCGATACATGGAGGAAAATCCAAATGCAGGTGTGATCAATGAAGAAGAAGACATAATTGATTATGACAGTGATGGTAATCCAATCATGGAAAGAAAAAAGGTAGATCACTGTAGTCTTCATTTTTTTTAATGGTAAATATTTTTTTGTGTGGAAATGTTCTTTTCATCTGTACATTAATAATGCATTGTTTCATAGGGATAAAGGAGAGATGTACTAAATATTTTAATTATTTTCAGGTAGTATAATGCATTCAAGGTACTGTTCATATAAATTAGACTACTATGTTGCAATAGAAAACAAAACATAAATTTTGAATGCAAAGTTAAACAATTTTTCAGTACTTTAAATTTTCTTAGCTCATCAAGGACATGAGTATTTTTTTATTTTTTTTTTACCTATCTGTCAATTTAAAAATATGCATAACTACCTCTCATTTTTATATTTATCAGGTTATTGATCCACTTCCAGCTATGGACCATTCAGAAATTGAATATGAACCTTTTGAGCGCAATTTTTACATCCCACATAAAGAAATTGAAACATTAACAGAGTCACAAGTGGATGAACTAAGAAGAAAACTTGGTATTAAAGTATGTTGATCCAATTTTTATTTTGGTAAGGTTTTTTTAAATTAATTAAAAGGGACGTTCCTGGTATTCTATGAAATTATTTCAGAAAAAAACAATAACAAGATGAATTCATTCCCCTGTTGTTTTTTTTTTAGGTATCAGGGTTGTCTCCACCTCGTCCTGTCAGTAGTTTTGGACATTTTGGATTTGATGAAGCTCTGCTGGGGGCTATAAGAAAGTCTGAGTACACCCAACCCACTCCTATCCAAGCTCAGGTAATTCTTTCTTCTTTATATCAGCATATCTAGTGTGCATTTACTCTCTTAGTTATGAACTGTTGTTCATTGGATCATTGTTTAATTTCATTAAAATAAACAAGTAAAATACTTGATGTCTCACTCAGGGTATTCCAGTAGCCTTAAGTGGCAGAGACATGATTGGTATAGCCAAAACTGGCAGCGGCAAAACAGCAGCTTTTTTGTGGCCTCTTTTGGTTCACATCATGGATCAGGTTGGTAAAAAATTTTTTAAAATTCAGAAAGAAATAGTGAAAACACTCACCAACTAATACAGTTTTGTCGATGGGTAGATTGCATTGTGAAGATTCAGTATCATGCTCTTTGCCTACGTAGTCGGAATTTATTTAATTGAATTGTAGCACACGATGAGACTGGGTTGAATGCCTGATAAATGCAGCATATTACACAATCTCCTTTAATTTAATAACTTTTAAAAATTTAATTCTTAAAAGTTAAAGATATGAAATTTATCACTTCCCCAACCCATTCCTACCTTACCTATTTTTGATGTAAACCCTTTCGTAAGGCTTAACAAAAGGAATTAAACGCAATATTATAGTATTTTTAAAGATAATAGATAAACTATTAACAAAGAAAAGTCTTGAGCATGTTATAAATTAAAATTAAATATTCACAATGGGGCATCACCAGTAAGTCCTAGATACGGTTTTTCTAAATGAGACGCATAGCATAATCCCCTTGATTATTGTGCCGAACCGCATGTTATAGTCAATAAAATAGATTTAAGATGTTTGCCATATGACATATTTGGCATAAGTATGTAAAATGAGATTATTTTTTAAAAGCCCTTTACTTAAATAAAATATCTGAACATTAGTCTATTATTTTTTTAATGCAATCACAACAGTCAGACTCTTGGTTTGGCTTGATCCGTCTGCTACTGCAGTTGGTTGGCCTAGTGCCTTAGCAAAAGACTCTGCCAAACAGAGCCATATTTTAAAAATGCAATAATTAGCATGTTTTAAATGACATGTTTTCTTTTTTGTTCTAGAAAGAGCTGCAGAAAGGTGAGGGTCCTATTGGTCTGATTTTGGCACCAACAAGAGAGTTGTCTCAACAGGTACTTATTTATTTTTTGAAGGCCTCTCAAACATTTTTATAGGTACCGGTATAGCTCTTATATCATGTAAACTTTACTGTTATTATTATATATATTATCTATTGTCATATAAATTGTATATTGTGAAATCTAATGTGATTTATAATTTACTTGCATATGTAACTTACTATTGTTAGCACTAGTATCATGTATAGCCACTAACACATTCTCTTATATATATTTTGCTTGTGGTGTGACTGCTTCCATTTCCAGATAGCAGGCACAATATAATTCCAGATAATTAAGCTAAATGATATTTTTTGTAGATAACACAACTGCGTTTGGTGCGTAATATTTTCCTTTCGGAAAATGAAAATGTCTTAATTTAAATATGGTGCAATAAATATTCAGTTTAAAAGGGTTTGGGACATCAGACTATTTAATATAGTTCATGGGCGTGAAATAATAAGTGTGCAGTGACGTATCATGGGGGAAGCTGTGTAGCGAAAATAGGGATTCTTAAATGTACATTACTTGAGTTCATGTTTTGTTGAGTAACTTTAGGAGATGGGAAGTTCACACATTGCTGTTGGCCATGTTTAGCAAGCTGTAACTAGTAATAATATTTTGTTTTTTTAACTTAGATCTACCACGAAGCTAAGAAATTCGGTAAAGTTTACAATATAAACGTGGTCTGTGCTTATGGTGGAGGCAGCATGTGGGAGCAGTCAAAAGCTTGCCAAGAAGGAGCAGAAATTATTGTGGCAACACCAGTAAGTACTAGATATGGTTTTTCTAAATAAGAAACATAGCTTTTATTAGGTAAATTTTGATGGGTGTTTAGGACTGTTTATTGTGTTTTTCCTTGAATTAACACAAATTTCAAGTTTGATCAGATAGTTAAAATATCAATGAGTGAATTTTCGTTTGTTATAATTTTTGTCCTTATGGATTACTGGCTTTTTTTTTTTTTTGCTGTTAAGTATCAGTCATTATGTGATTATTGAATTATATTTTGTTGCTAAGTGTCATTCATTATGTGATAACTGAATTATCTTTTTTGCTGATGTGGACAATAAGATTTTTCTAAGCGCAAATCCATATCACCTAAAATATCATAATCTGTTTATTTTACAGGGCAGACTCATTGATTTGGTGAAAAAGAAAGTCACCAACCTACAGCGAGTTACATATCTGGTCTATGATGAGGCAGATCGAATGTTTGATATGGGCTTTGGTAGGTTGCTATTGCTCTTTACAACTGCTGGGAACATATTTGTATGGTAGCCTGGCTTTTGGGCGTGCGGTAGTCAAGTTTGACAGTTTACCATAGACAGCTTGATAATCTTGATACGTTTAAACTGCAGCAAGTATCTGTTTACACTTTCTAAAATGGGATCATGCAGGAACAGCGTTTTATTTTTATTTACAATAATTAATATATGGATTTCTGATTTTGTAGTTATCTCAACTTCTAAAACAAAAAAAAAGTCTTATAAAATGACTACACTTTCAAAATTGCTAAAAATTACTTGCAATTTAATTTACTTTGCAATTAGGACATATTTATTTCTCAAGTCACTAATTTTATTTTCAGAACCTCAGGTGAGATCCATTGCAGACCATGTGAGGCCAGACAGACAGAGTAAGTTAAAAAAAACAACAAAAAAACGATAGTCAAGATCTAAATCCATCATTTCTATAAATTTATTTGTTACCTTCATTTTTTAAGATTATTTTGTGAATGTTGCATGATAAGTAAATTATCAAATTTTACTTAACACATTCCATTCTGTCTTACGTAATAGCTCTTTTGTTCAGTGCAACCTTCAGAAAGCGTGTTGAAAAGTTGGCACGTGATATCCTAGCTGATCCTATCAGAGTTGTGCAAGGGGAGGTGGGTGAGGTAAGTCAGGATTTTGCAAAAGGCGAAATATAAGTGATATAGTTTACACTTTTGAATGTTGTGCAAAGGAAGGTAAGTTAATCATGTACTGCCGAACACTTATAAATTAATTCAATTTTATAATCCAGATTAAAATTACAGCTATTTAAAGAATAATCTTTTAATTATAATATCTGCAGTTGAATATGGGTGCACATTTTCAAGCGCCAGGCATCAGCATAGTCATCGTGATGCTGCCAGAAGTATTATCAATCGATGATAGAGCATTGATGTTTAAAGTCTGTTTCAGATGTATCTTCAACAATATGATCATTACTGCTACTTTCTACATTAATTTCGATAAATTCTATATCAATAGGTTCAATTTTTTCATCCTCTAAATTTGGTATTCAAGTACAGTAAACTTTGCATGTCCTTGAACATTAGCCTAGAAAGCCATGCAGAACTTTGAACTCTCATAACATTTTAACAAAAGAATATAAAAAACATACAGAATTCATTAAAAAAAAAGAGAGAGTAATTCTCAGCAGTAAATTCTAGCTGAGGAATGAATGGTAATTTAGTTTACTTGTGCCCCATACAAGCATCATATGAGACAATCTGCCAGGCATGTTGCCATCTGGTGTAATGGGCTGGGGCACATGGGTATTTGTGACTGCTAACTGCAGTATGGGGTTGTGCAAGAGGCGATGAGTTCTTTTTAAAAAAAAATATTTTTAAAGATGTATTTTGTAAATATTTTGGGTAAATTAATTACTTGCCTCATAATCTTCATGATAATTTTTATTGATTTCATTGACTACATATTTTTCATTTGGTCTTCTATACAAGCCTTTAAATAAATGGTCTGATTAAGTTGCAATAATATAAACCATTCATTCCTAGGCTAATGAAGATGTGACACAGATGGTGGAAGTTCTTCCTGTTGGACCAGCCAAATGGACATGGTTAATGAGGAGATTAGTGTCATTTACTTCAGGTTGGTGCTACACTGAATTGAATCTATATAAAATGTTTGAGTTCAGTTGTGGCAGACACACTGTATTTTAAATGTGCACAAATGACTGGACACACCTGAATTTAAATATGAGTGAAAGAAAAGGCTATGGTAAAATATGAAGGTATAGGATGAGAAATAGGTATGATTGATTAGATCTAGAACTTTTATTGTATGTGGTGGAACATAAGTGGGCTTATTTCTGTGTCTAATGACAATATATGAACCAGCTTTTAACTAAGTTAATTCTATTTTTACTTATGCTACTCAATGAGATTTCATTGCTACATTTACTGATATTATTGTGTTAATTGCAAAAAAGCGGGGATCTTAGGCAGCTTTAATGGAAAGAACTGTTGAAGAAATGCAGAAAAATTTAAATAATAAATTAAAAATAATTTGATTTGCAGAAGGAAGCGTCCTCATTTTTGTTACTCGGAAATCAAACTCGGAAGAATTGGCTGCAAATCTGAAGGCCAAAGATTTTGACTGTAAGTGCTTTTCTTAAAAAATTGCTATTTACTGTCATCATTCTTCACAAATAAACAGTTTATCATTGTGCAAATGATATTTCAAATCTGTTCAGTTTAAGCTGTCTTTTAATTTTTTTGTAAAATATACTTTTTTTTTAATGTTGTTAATTCTTGATTTTATTTGATGTTATGAAACAGTGGGACTGTTGCATGGTGATATCAGCCAATCTGAAAGAAATGAGATTATTAGTGCTTTTAAGAAAAAGGATTTCTCCATTCTTGTTGCTACAGATGTTGCTGGTCTGTAAAATGTCATGATTTGTCAAATTTTTTTTTACAAATTTGTCGGTTCTGTTATACTCCTTTTTAAAACTGATTAAAATTAAATCTTAGATTAAATTAGAAGTTTTGTGGTAAAAGAAATTAACAGAATATTTAAAAATCCAGGCAGAATTTTTTTTTTTTAAAAATAAGCTAATTTCAATATTTTACTAGGAATTCATTTTATTAATTTCTTAGAAATATGTTTGCTGGTATTTCCTGTTTCAAGCAATATTCAAAGCAGTTTTAAATTTGAATTGATAAAAAATTTCAGCTCGTGGGTTGGATATTCCTCATATAAAAACAGTAATAAATTACGATGTCGCTCGAGATATTGATACCCACACACACAGGATTGGTCGAACTGGCCGTGCTGGTAAGTTACTACATTATCAAGATACTTTTTTTAACATGTTAGGTCTCACTTATCAATGTCTTTCACCTACCAGTTTTTAAGTAAAATATCTTAATTCACATTGGTAATAAGGTTAACTTAGTTGAGGTTTTTCACTAGTAAAATTATACAGTTAACCATATTTTTCAACATCTTAGAACAATGATATTTCGACACAGATGTTGTTATTGGAGTGCTATTTTTTCAACAGGAACCAAGGGTCACGCATACACGTTAATCACTGAGAAGGACAAAGAGTTTGCTCCACATTTAGTAAGGAACTTAGAAGGAGCCAACCAGCATGTACCACCTGGTCTATTAGAACTGGCACAGAAGGTATAACATTTTCTTGGGATAATATATTATTGACAACTTTAACTGAACAGTGACTTATATGGGGTACAACCATGTTTGAAAAAACATATATTTTCGGGGAGGAAAGAGTAAATAGATTGATTCCCCATCAAATCACTGGTTGCTGCCATGGTTTGACAATTTAAACATGGATTGGATGATGGTACCATGAATTGAAAGGAAAGAAATTATTCAGACTAAAATTATACTTTAAAAAAAAAAAGAAAAGATATTATTGGCTCTGTTTTAATTAGCCCAACTCAAGTTACAGTTACAGCAACCACAGGCAATCTGTTAAGTTTTAAAAAAATTTGGTTACTCCCAATATATTCTTGTTTTTGATAATTTTCTATTTAAAAGTTATAAAAATAGTAATCAATGGTCTCTATTTTTCTTTAAAGTTATAAGTAATAATGCTTTAAAATATAACATTTGAATTTGTTTGGTGTCTGAGTAAAGAGTACATTATTTGTACTTTTATAGTTTACATGGGTCACAATGACATTTGTATTTTTTTTTTAGTGTCCATGGTTCAAGAAAAATCGCTACAAAGGTGGTAAAGGGAAAGTCCTGTCCAGTAGAGGCCTAGGATGCAAGGAAAGGCCCGGTCTGGGCTCAGAAAATGTGAGGATTTGAATTTTGTTAAGACGCAATCATTGTGGTTTAACTACATACATGTCGTTAGAAAATAAATTTTTCGTAAGGTAAGAGATTAGAATTTTTTTTTTTGGTTAAACCCAAAAGAGATATTGCCCAGGTATATTTGACTTTATATATGTAATTGAGTACTTTTAGCAAGGCAGCAGATTAATCTAAGTATTTGTATTTTAATTTATTTTGTGCATCTTGAATCTCATACGTCTTAATAAAATAAATTAATTAAAGCCAAGGTAAGCTGTTTCATTTGGCCTTAATAGAATAGTTCAGGTTTATTTCAGGAGAAGTACCCATAAGTGCCAGTGTTAACACTTCAAATAAAAGTGTAACCAACTGTCACGGCAATGAGTTGCAATGAATCATGAGGGAATTGTCATTATTTTTTACTCTAATTATCCCAGAGCACACATGTGCAAGATACAATGAGTTTAAGCAGTTTTCGTGCAGCAGCAAATGCAGGTCCTCAGTCAGACAGACTCTCTGCCATGAAATCTGCCTTTTACGTAAGTATAAAAAAAAACCATAAGAAATCCTGTCATGGAAAACATGTTTCAAGAAATACAGAACTTGGTTTTTTTGTGTTAAAATACTGTTGCCTATCTGAGAGAATTTACAGAGTAAATGAGATCTAAGTGTTTATAAAATTATTTTAAAAATTTAATTTACAGATTAAAAATATTGCAATTTTTTTTTTCATCAGTCACAATTTAAAAGCAACTTTGTGTCGGCCGTGGAGCAGGATAAATCAGCCAGTGAAGAAAACTATGCAGCAGCTGGAGGTACAGCACAGCTCAACTCATCCTTACAGCCTCAGATGATTCAACCCTCTGGAATAGGTGGAGCCTCTCGGATGGGATTAGGCAGCGAAGGGCCGGCCAAGAAGAAGAAAAGAAGTAGATGGGATTGAGCATTTACGTGAAAAGGAAGACAGAATTAACCTGTGGGCTGGACGTAGTTTTACTTTCGTTGAGGGATGGGGTTAGAGAGGTGTGGGTGTTAATTAAGCAAAAGTTAATGAAGGTTGGGGATTTCTTTAGTTTCGTTGAGAGGTCTTAACAGGGAGAAGAGAGAGTTTAAGTCTGATGGAAGGTTCTTAGTTGTTTCAAGTTAGGTAAATTTGTTTATGAAAATAACTGATCAGTATCATGAACAATAATTTATTTTTTATTGAAATGTATTCAGTGTTGTTTACTGAAGTTATTTTTAGATAATGGTTTTTTTATTTGTTGTTATTTAAATTGCATTATTTAAAATGTTTTAATCTGTTCAAAAAATTGGTTGCTTCTTCAAAGGTTTGAATTTTTTTTTTGAGTTGACCCCAATACTTGTTATTTTTAAGTGTAAGAAAGTTTTGATGTGAAAAGTATTATACTGAATAAATATGATTAAAAGGAATGACTTATTAATAATAGACCAGGTGTTTGTCAGACGACACACACTCGAGTCATCCGCTCTAATACTAATTGTGTATTCTCAAGTGCATGGAGTGCTGATGAAAATTTCAATTGTTCACTCTTTAATAATAAATAATAATAATGCTTAGTTTGCAATTTCAAAATTATAAACAAATTATTTTTCCACTCTAAATTTTGACAGGAAGACTGGAATTGAATGCTGTTAACTTTTGTGTGTTTTTTAAATCTGAAAGCCATTCTCGTTTGTTATTCATTGAACAATGAAAAAACAAAGTGAATGTTTGTGTAAATGATTTTTCTAAATAAAACAGGTAGTACTTGGTTGGTTTTGTCAGAAACTAAGGTGCATGAAATTAATATTCAAAGCAAAGATGTTTGTAATCATATGGTTTTCTTTGATCTACTAAAAGTAAATTTCTCAAATGAAATTGCAGAACTTTTTAAGTTATCCAAAACTAATAAATGTATAATGATTAGGATTTATGATATTATAGCTTGTTCAAAAGGGAAGAATTTTGTCATATTAACAACCAAAGCAAGGCTTAAAAAACAGAATCTCCAATTGCTGGTTTTACCAGCAAACATTTTACAAAAGAAAGAATTTTAAAAAAGAATATCTCTTAATATTGTAATTAAAATATTTGAACTAATTATTAACGTCCAGGCCACCTCCTAATTTAAATAATTTCTCCCCCCCCCCCCCCCCCCCCCTTCATTTTTTTCCCATTTTCATTGTCATTAAAAGAAGATGAATTTCATTTATTCATTTGTATTGTTTCTGTGTTCTTTTTAAAATTAACAACTCCTTTAAATGAATTTTAACTTCATAATTATTAATATCAATCATCAAATTAGTTCATGTAAATAAATAAAGTCTCCGGTAGTTAAATGTATTTAGACTATTTTTAACACATTGTGGACAATTTCATAGGGAACAAAAGGAAAATAGTCAAGTCTGATCAGTTTGAAATGTATTTATTTACATGTATTAAAATAAATAAATTCCAGAAAGGAGGCAAGAGAATACTTTGAAATGGGGACAGTAAGGAAATACACTCTCTAAAGTCAAGCTAAACATGAGATTTAAAAAAATAAATAAGGAAGCCACACAAACAAATGCATAACATAAGTAGAAAGTATTTTGATGTATATGACCAAATACATAACCACTATCCAGAGACAAAATTGCTGTGATTAATTCAGTTTTATTTAGTAGTTTTTTTGGGGGAAAAGTATTTTTAATCACTTAAAAATGAAAAGAAGATAAAACAATTGATAACTAGAATTGGGTAGATGAGTTATTACTTTTTCAATTAAGCTGCAAAATGCAGTTACATTATACTTATTATAAATGAAAAAAAATTGTAACCATTTAATCTTCTAAGAAACAAATACATGGGACTACCTATTTAAATTCAAAACTTACACCATTTCCAAACCAAGATTTGAAAGATAGCAGAGAGACAATTGTTTTTATTTTCATTCAGTACTAAAGCAAACAAAATTAATGATAATAAATAAGGAATGGTTTTGCATCTATTATTGAGCCAAAACAAGGATATTTAGAGATGATGTTAACCTTTGGTAATCTGATGTAGCTTATTTATATAGTGCATGGTAAATTCAAAATTAAAAAAACAAATGCCTGAAACTGAAAGGTTAATAATTTTAAAAGCCAAGCCAAACTTTGCATAAGCATTGAATGAAATCCTGATGAGCCATACAACAAAGGTGACATTTGTTAAAAATCATGTTGTCCTTTTCCGAGTGATATCAAAGCTTTAAAATACAAGTTTCATCCACTTATTCTGGAGATTGACCACATGTAAAATTTCATGACAGATAGGTTTTGCGTACCAGGTAGACCAGTGGCACACAACCTTTTTGAGGTGTGTAATCTGACTGAACAAATTATTTTATTATGGATAGGGAACACACACATTACACCCCCACCCCCCACCCCACTAGAGCCATGAGCTAGACATTTTGTAGAACACAGACTCAGATGAAATAAGTAAAGAATGCCAGTGGAGATTCTATAAGATTTCAAGAACATCTAATGATTGGTCTAATAACCTGGTTTAAGTACAAGGGAAATTTGATAACACGGTTTAACGATTGCAAGTCCAATGCATTCACATGAATAGTGAAGCCTGGAATTAGTTAATAACTACATGTGAAATCCTTCAGTAGAGTAGAAACCCATTCAACTTCAAGAAACATTTTACCACTTTACTATCCATTTCAAGTACATTTCTGATGACTGCAAAAATCAGTGTATAACATTTGATGAAACCCTGTGGCTAGCTTCAATATGAAGATAATGAACATGTAATTATATTTGCAAATGTGACTGCTTATTAAAGTTCCAAGTGAACCAAAGGTTTATCCTACAATAAACCATTCACAGATTTATGTGCATTGACACGAGGGGATTCTTATTACTATTGCCAAAGGCCGTTTTCATAGTTCAGTTATTTTGAGTTTGAGAAAAATAACATCCAACTCTTAAAACCAAGTTATTATAAATATGATGGCAATGCTGGCAGACAAACAATGCCCAAATGAAAACAACTGAACAAATGTATGGCAAAACAAAAAATGATCACAGGAATACTGAAAGTAAACAAGTTTGATTCTAATTAGAAGGAGAAGAGCAGATTGTTGTAGATTTACAAGTAATTAGAGTTGTCAGGTAGTTGTCATTAATCGAACAATGCTCTGGACTTTGGGATCTGCCTGTAAATCTCATCCCCAAATAGAAATAAAAAAAAAAAAATCTCTTTATTGATAAAGTTACAGTTAAATACTGATATTTCTTATTGCTGTCATAAAAACATTGGAGAATTTAAAAGTACACTAAAATAATTCTTCATTACTTTATTACATTGTATTTTTAAAAAAAGCAAAAAACTCCAATAGTTATTTCCATGTTACTAGCTGTCCATGGAATACAGATTAAAAAAACCCCTTATTTTTTTAAATTTTTATAATTTTGTTATGAGATTCCACAAATTATTTGGTAACTTCAAGCTGTAAAGCACAGACTTCCAACATTGGAATAAGAAATAAGGTTTCATGATATGAAACATTTATTTTTAAATTAGGCATGGTGATAAGGGCCTAAAGTTGGGAGAGTTTAATATATTTTAAAACCAATTTTAAAGCCATTTAAATTTCATGGCTCTGTCAATTATGGAAAGGTTTCTGTGACTAAAGATGGCAGCACATCAATGGCATATCCAGATAACAATCTAGGGCAGGGGAGGGAACCACCGCATTACTAAACAACAAACATGAGAACACCATAAAAGAACAACACATTTTTTTCTCTAAACTATGTGTATGGTATATAGAAAAACCATAAATAACAAGTAGCCATTGGCTAGTTACCTTATTCTATCTTTCTCAGAGTAAGTTAGTGGTAAGTAGGACAAACATACAACACAAAATATTCCAAATGAAATCTGAGAATCAAAGAATGTCACAATTAAACCAGGGCATAGAATTGATTTTAAGTATTTGTTTTTTATTGTCCTGTTGGTAACAGCTGTCATAAAACACTTCAAACATCACATTTGTGTATTTTTTTTCCAAGCACAGAACTTTTATTCATGTTGAGGTTTGTTGCATAATCTCGCATGAGACACACTGGATTCACCAAAAGCATTACGTCAAATAACCTCTAATCAATGCACTAACAGAGATGGTCAAAACAAATGAAGAAGTTGTTGCTGTAGTTTATACCAGTAAATCCCAATGTTTTCAGGCTACTTCCTCCTTTGTTAAAGAAATGCATCTCAAACACCCGGAAGGATGGAAATTTAGCCCCAGCTAATGTACTTAGACATTACTAAACATTGGCAACAAAATCTGTATATCACGCACCAGGACAAACTTCAAAATTTTCCCAATCGTCCAATTCTTGATTTTAGAGGAAAAGTTAGTATCATCAACTCATCACGACATTGGACTGGACCCTCCACTTGATCAATCTAATTTAAAGTCTCATTGAGGTTCCTTCGATTTTGCTATGGATAGCAAATAAAAATGCTTATACAGTTAGTTTGTTGCTATCATCATGAGGATCATAAATGAGGATCATCATTACACATAATTCGCAGTCTGAAAATAACGCCTTGAGAACTTGCAGAACTCTGCTCATCAGATAGGCACCTATCACTGTCTCACTTTTGGAAACACTGGTGTAGACTATCATGTTCATTTGTTAGGTTGCCAAATATTTGAAAACAAACAATGTTGCACTTAATTATCATCAACAAAATGCAGTCCCAAAAATAAGCGAATGTTTAGTTAACATCTTTCTAAATCATTAATTGATTCATCATGACCTTTTTCATTATACTTAACAATTCAGAAATCACAGAAACTTTTAAAACTTTTCTGGGCAGTGCAGATGGCCAATTAATTAATACCCCCCCCCTCCCCTTAATCTCATAGTTTTCATGAGTTCCTTTTTCGGATATCTATAGAGATTAATTTGTTCAGACCTGCATACCTGTATACAGGTATAAAATATAGCACAAATTTTATGAACAACTAGCAGATAAATGAAGGACCAACAGAAAGCAGACAGCGACGATGACGGCTGTCTACTTCAGAAGCTACAGCATCCCCAACAAGCACCGTTCTTGATGTGTAGACAAAGTTACCAGACAAGTCTACAGCATCCCCAACAAGCACCGTTCTTGATGTGTAGACAAAGTTACCAGACAGAAGCCTACAGCTGGGGATGTCAACACATTGGTTCAGTACATATCTAATATTAAATAGTGTGAGAAATACAAAATAGACTCTTATTTACACAGACTGTGGGAAAGGTTGCATTCAAAGCACAAGCTAATGCCAACCAGGATGAGATAATAAATAGACAACTGTGGAAATATGTACAAGATCAACAACCTAACTTGGGAGAAAAGTTATCAGTCTTGTCACAAGTCCAAGCAATAAACTTGACCACTGTCAATTTAAAGTACCGGTAACACACAAGTATTTATTTTATTTAACCTGACTTTTATTTATTAAAAAAAAACTTTTTAAAAGTCTAGAGATATAGCTGCAGCGAAATAGCCAAGACACAAGGACAGTACACAATAGTACCAGAGATCAAATCCAAGGCCGCCCCCCCCCCCCCCAGGAAACTCTGCAGGAATTAACTAAAACGTCATCCCTAGCCACCTTCCCTTTTTTCCCACACCCCACCATGATTGTTAATACATCTAGTTGGACTAGTTCTTTGGACCAAAGCAATACATCAAAATGGTCAAATAAAACTTGTGGATCAAGGCAGACCATCAGATTCAAGATTCTAGCCCCAAATTTTTGTTTCTAAGCATGGAGGACAACCCTAATGTAACACAATTGCATCTTATTGACACAGTCCTATTTATAGGATTATTCATTTAAAAATGCTATGAGCTTTGGGAAAAAAAATATAAAAAAATCTTTAAGTGCATTATTTCAAATGAAAGAAAACAAATTTGCATCAATAAAAAATAAATAATAATAAATTCAATCCAGTAACTTTGCATTTGTATTTCATGACAAGCAGATTTCATGGGTATATTTTTAATACATTACAAATCAAACGTTTGACTTCATTTGCCAGACTAAGACTAATAAAAAGCTGACAGTAGGACATACAACAGATTTCCCTTCGCTGACTAAAAGAAATGCAAGGTGTGCGTATTATTCATGGCAACTTGCCTACTCTGGTAAAAGAAGCAAGCGGTCAGTCACACTGCTACTTGCCTACTCTGGTCAAAGGAACAAGAGGTTATTCACACTGCTAGTTAGTGATGAAAGAAGAAACATTGGAAGAAAAGAAGGGACACCCTTAGAACTGATGATTTGCTGCTGCCAGAATAAAAAGACAGACGAGAGTACGTTTCCTCAAAGTGAGAAACAACTTCCAAGTTTGTCAAGCATATTTACAGCAGAGAGAGAAAAGCGAGGTCCGGCCGTATATCCTTTCATACTGTATTTGAAATGTGCTTTATCATGGCAGTCAAATATGTGCCTCACTAATAAACAATCGCAACCTCATGTATTTATTATTTTAAAAATTTCAATGAATGGCACATTCTTTCTCTCCCATAACACCCCCTTCCCCCTTGCTAACGACCTAATTAGCCTCACATAAAGTTCATCCGTTGTATAATCATGTGAAATGTCCAAGGCAATCTTTGACATTTCTCAGAATTTAATCTCAAACCATATGTCATTTGTCTCAGTCCCCATAATTTATGTACTTAGACTTTAATGACTTTATTATAAATACATGAAAATTTCCTACATAGCATGAAAAGCTTGTAAACATAATTCACACCCCATTCTCAAGCCAACACAAGCAGCATCAATACAATTATTTCGTACATACAATTTGTGCTTCGAGAAAGGAAATTTTCTGGGAAATAATTGAAGACCTCATCAACAAAAGGGATGTTTTCACAACAGTATGTTTGTTTTAAAAGTGTTCCCCTGAGGGAAATGTGCTGAGAAAAAAATTGCCTGGTAATTTTATCCTCCTGAGTTCTTTAAATTACCGTACATATTTATACGACAGAACATCTGGGGAATCTAAGAGCTGATGTTCAGCCTGCGATGACATCCAATTACGACCAGTTACACCAGTTTATACAGATGTAAAATGCATCAAAGTGACTAGCTCCATTTTAAATTTAAGAAAAGGATTTCCATCAAAACTCTTGCCGCAGCATGATCTCCTCTACAGTTCATGTATTACAACAAGCATATTGAGATCGTAAAATAATAATAAAAATAAAATTAATTAAAAAAAAAATATTCTGATGAAATAGGTTTTGAAAACTATTTGTTTTGAGGATTGACCTTCTAAAGGGTTTTTGACAATGACATATTTATGCAAGCTTCAACATACCTCGTTTTGCTTTATCATTAACATATATATTCCATAGTCTACATCTCAATATCGTCATCAGTAGGTGATCAAAAGAGAAGGTTTATAAAACAGAACAGAGTTTTGTTAAATTAGATCCTCAAAAATTAGGGGGAGTTCATTTTTATTGTTGAACACAACATGATTTATTGATTTAAAAAATAAATAAAGTAGTTAACAAGGTTTACCTTCATACGTGGTAACGTTTCAACACTTTTAAAGTTTTTTTTAATCTCAGAAAATCATGTTATACTAACTGTGCAAATTTCACGCACTTTTCCATTTACCAGGGGCACTGTCCGCAATAATTGTGACTGGAGAGTGGGATGAGCTAAAGAAATAAATAATAATAACTGACAGTAAATTATAATGAATAATTGCTCTCAAGAAATATTTTGATTTGTTTATTATCAACATTTAATTTTGATTCTAACCGAGACAATTATAATTTAAATCGACCGCTGGTGCCAAGTTCTTCACGAGACATTTTGAAAGTAAATGACCGCCAGCATTAGGGAAAAAATGAAAACTCAAAGGATAAAATCGAACAGTTATACAGCGAAATACAGCATTAGCAGCATAAAACTTATTATTTCACACTTTAAAATAAACAAAACAAAGAATACCTGTGTCTGAAATGGATCGTTGGGGTATTCCCTGATTCAAATGAATGACTATGAAAGGTAGTTGGAAATAAGAGAAAGATATGCACAAACTTAAAGTGGACCTTGAAATTAGGTTGGGGGATATCTATAGAGCTTAAGGAATAAATGAATACAAAGAATGGTGGAAAATTTTGTTACCATGAAATAATAATTAAAAAATGTGATATGCAAAGGGATAAAAAAAAAATAAATCAACAAATGATCCCATAATACATGAGAATTCTCTTCTATTGTATCAAGCAATAATCATATAACAATCAAAATAAAATACAGATCAATCATGTGAAACAAGCCCCATAGTTTTTATATCACCAAAGTTTCAATATATTCAAATTAAAAATAAATGATAAGACAGATGAATATATGACGGTCTCAACATCAACAACGCTTCTTCGCAAATCATTTGTGAAACGGAAATATAAATTATGATTATCAACAGATGATTATGTGGGCCGACGTTCTCAGAGACACTAATCGAGTGAGCAATAAGTCTTTGTGATAACATGAGCAGTTCATTGTGACAAGAAAGTGTTAGTGGAAAAATGACAAGGGCGTGTGGAAAATAATGTATGCTGATTATGCACATTTGATTTGAGAACACATCTTTTGAAGTGATTGACAAAGAACAAAATTGGTTCAGCTGTGGCGGCCGAGCACCCGATTGCTATCAGTGATACATGTTTTATCGCTGCTTACTGAGTTTAGTGACTACATGTGTTTTTCTATACCCAGACAGGAGCTTCCTTGGCCAGTCCAGATTGTGTGTGTGTGTGTGTTTCACTGGTATTGTAGAGTACTCCCTGCGTTATAATCTGCTATCATCACAGTAGGCTTTCCTTCATTCCACCCAGGACCCATTCTTGATCTTCACCTCCAGTGCATCGACCTGGTGGGAGAAAGAGTAAATTATAGGGAGGTTTGGTAGGGTAGGATGCGGTCAAGAGCTTCATGCTCAGTACCGCTTCTGCAGATTGTTTGACAGGTAGGGTGTGACAAATCTGGATGGAAGGAGGCCTCATGTTACATTATTAAATCAAGGAATATTTTAGGTAACAAGTAACAAATGGAAAATTTTCGGTAACAAAATGTGTATAATTAGAAAATTTTCCACATGGTTCATTTTTCTGTAGGGAACATTTGAAGTTTTTCAACTTTACTTGGCAGTGACTGTAAGAGTAGCCAATGAACTATTGAACTAATGCATTTGACAATAAAATCAAGGAGAAGCCACTGCCAACCTTTTCTGTTATTTTCTTTGACATGTCAAGGCTTGGTGCCAATTGTTCCCGTTGGTTTTTATTTGCATTTGTTGTATTAGGATTGATCATTAGACATTACTATTTATCATCATGCTTTATTTAAATAGTACATATATACAAAAAACCTCATTTCAAGAATTTCCCGAAATGTTCTACGTTACAAATGAAGCTTCACCATTATAGCGTAAACAAATGATTTTGTATTTTTTTTATCTACAAGCTTATTGACACACCTTCTGTTTATGCTCTCTGTGTAATATTAGCAGCACATACTATGTATATGGGTGGGAGCTTACCTATACTTGGTGCGTCCTTCTCTCTTGTACCCGGCTTACCCAAACATTGGTCTGTATTTACATGGCGAAGTGTTTTGGTCTGTGGTTAAAAGAATGTATTTTTTATGCAAGGGTCACATGAAAAAGAAACTGGTTTCTCATCTTTAAAAAAAAAATACAACTAAAAATCAAAGTATTCATCTGAGCTACTATTATTATTAACTTTTTTTATTGCTCACAATCAACAGAGAAGCTGACAGGGATACGATTGTATTTTTGTGTTAAATCTCAAGTGCCAGGGATTTAAATAAATGCCAATTACTTCAGTTCATTTAATTAATTAATGAATTCATTGGTAGCAGGATCAAAAAAATTATTAGAATAACACGTAAATAAATTTTGCCTTTCATCTCATGAACATCAGTGTTCAAATCCCATTGTTTAAAAGGTGGTGTTGAGGTTAAGATAAGCACAAACCACTTTGACATTTTTCAAAGAGATGCCTTCCATCATGATTTATTTGAGATTGGCAAAGAGAAAATACTGGTTAAAAAAAGAAAAATTATTGGATGGCCAATCTATAAAAGCTAAGCTTTTTTTTATTTTAAATTTCATAGAATGGATGGCTCATTGTTCAAAGCTAAGCCAAGTGAAAGATTTCAAGGGAGGCTTATACATCTATACTGAACTGCAACTGATTTAATTTGGAAAGCAGACTGTTGTGCAGAACAATTTAAAATTAGACTTGAGGTAGGTAATCGATATTTAAGACGTTTTAAAATGTGCTTGCCATTAGTGAAACAAAACTAGATACAAATCTCCAATAATGTTACTAAGACAAACTAAGAACATGTAAGTAATGCAACATTGACAATAAGTTTTAAAAAAAGGGCATGCACCATCAAACAAAATTAGATTACTAAAATTTCTTTTTAAAAAATTTCTCTTGTTTAAAATAAATAATAATCATTCATTAAACATTGCATGTATTTTAAATAATTCTTTGTAAAATATGGGTTTAAAATAAAGTTAGTATAATTTTAAACTGCACAAATACTTTGATATAGTGTGTTATTTGGGGCTCAAAAAATAGCTGTGCTTTACATAGGGTTAATTTCTATCCATGTTCTCTTGACTTCCCACCATATTTGTTTATTTCTAACTGCATGACTTAGAGAAATTGGATCCTCCCATTGGGCCTCCCATGCCCCAACAAGCAACAGCACACCTCTTTGATATAGTCCCATTTTGAGCTATGTGCACCACATTTGACAAACTTGACCTCACTGTCCACAACACCAATGCACATGTCATCGTCAGTCATCAGCTGTTGGTTCTTGGTGAGGCAAAACACCTAGAGTTGAGGACAGCAAGCAACAACACATTCAGCTAACAACAAAATGGCACTCATGCAGCTACAGATTTGAAGCAGGACAAGAGAGTGGACTCATTTGGTCAACGCCATAGTGTCAAAAAGTTGAGTGAACAGCTTCAAGATATAGATATGGACTTGCGTACATTTTTATTTCTGTTTTCAAGCTTCCTTTCTAAAAGATCTGAGATTCAAAATAGAGATTGAATAGTTAAACCTCATCACTATTGTCTTAATGTGTGTAAAAAAAAAAAAAAACTTCTTGGGCAAAATTAATTACATTGTGTCATTTGCCTGTTTATCAAGATTGCTCAAGATTTAAATAATACGCTACCTAAAAGATGAAATATGAATCTCAAATAATTTTGAAAGGTAATGAGAATTAAAAATGTTAAAAGGCACATCATACAAAAAAATCAAGCATTTATTAGCCAGCACAAAAAAAAACAGTTAATTTTGGCAGATGATGCTGTCAAAAAGTCTTGTATCTGTGGACACATTCAACATGCTGAATAGGTTGGCACATAAATACAGGACCAATACTTTTTTTAGTGAAAAAAATCTTGAAATAGGTCAAACTGAGCAAATGGACTTTAGTAGGTAGGGCTGGCTACTCCATAGGGACATATTTGAGGCTTGCTAACTATAATTTTTCAAAAGAAAACTTGTTTCTAAACTCCTTTCATCTATATTTTGTCCAAGATAACTGTCTGTTTTAACTTCTTAACAGACATTTTTAAAACCAAATTTCTTACATCTTGATGAGCTCAAATTTCCTACCTAGCGATTAAAAAGACTTTTCAATCTGTTCAAATTTGATAAGTACTTGTGTAACCCATTTGTTAGAAATAACAATTTTTTAATTTTTTATTTTAAAGAGATGGAAACTGTGTTATGCATTAAATCCTAACTACTTAATCCGCTTGACATGGCCAATAGCCACGGGTAATACTGTGGTAGGCTGTAGGATCCACTGGCACAAGAATAAAAGATGGCTGATAAAATTCTTCAGGTTAACACATTTTCATAGAAGTTAAAATGTATGTATTTCTGACCCAGTTAGTATGCCATACCCTTCAGCACTAAAAAAAAAATAAAAATAAAGATGCACAGAACATTCCAACTAATTGAAATATTGACAAGCAGTGTTATGACGGAAAACAAGGTGCACTTTAGTGAAGGCTGGTGGTGGAGGCTCTAGAACTACAAGAATGGCCGAGGGGGTGGCTAGTCCGGACTACCTCCAGGTTATACTGCCAACGCTGGTTGCCTCCCATGCCGTGGCACTGAAATAATTTAACGGGTCCTCCTAAACTTGACACGTCTAGACAGAGATCGTCTGTCTGCAAGGTTTCCTTGGCTGTGTAGGAAAATACCTGAGTGGAAGGCAGTAGCACACAAGAAATATGACATGGTAAACAGCTTGAAATATAAATCAACATGTTAAAAAACTGTGGCAAAACTCTCAGCCTCACAGAAAGGCAAGTCTTGGAAGCTGTTGACACTATCATGACATTAAACAGCCTCACAGAAAGGTGAGTCTTGGAAGCTGTTGACACTATCATGACATTAAACAGCCTCACAGAAAGGCGAGTCTTGGAAGCTGTTGACACTATCATGACATTAAACAGCCTCACAGAAAGGCAAGTCTTGGAAGCTGTTGACACTATCATGACATTAAACAGCCTCACAGAAAGGCAAGTCTTGGAAGCTGTTGACACTATCATGACATTAAACAGCCTCACAGAAAGGCAAGTCTTGGAAGCTGTTGATACAAAACTGAGATATTAAAAGGATAACTGATAAAATAATTTGTTAGCTTAAATTAATATGCACATCGCATATTTGTCGATAAAAAAAATTACTTTCTTCATTCCCAACTTAACACATAAACTCAAGTATTATAAAACAAGTAATTTTGAAATGAATAAACTTATTCATTAATGCACAAACTAAAAACCCGCTCCACCCCAACAATAAAAAAATTAATTATATTTTATATGGACCACAAAAATTTGCGAAATAAATGAAATAGTTTGATCTGTCCAAGAGATTTCTACTCTTTTGAAATGCCAATTATTGTTACATATTCTGCACCGCCGTTTCAATAAAAGATTACCTGATTGCCTCCCTGTCCATGGCACCTCTCCAGACCAACTTTCTCCCCACTCTTACGACCCATTGTATCTAAGCAAAGACTGGTGGCTTTGTTTCTCATCTGTCGGTAACGTTGTTAGAAAGATATATGAGTATCATCATTTAAAAATCTACACAGACGTACTTTGAATTTTTAATTTTTTTTTTCTTTCTACCAACCATACACAAAATGTTGTGCAAATACAATGGGATATGTGTTTTTACTTTAAAAAAAATGTCAGATTATTTTTTGTATCAATACATTAACTAGAGATGATTAAACAAAAGTTGTATTCGTTTATTTTTTAAGCCAAAACATACAGAATCAGGTTTTGTTATTCCCGTTTTCCAAGATGTTTCTACTTCCTTCAGTATTCAGTATTAAAAACTCAATAAATGGCCAATATACAAGGTGAACAAAAATATGATCGGAGATAGAAACTGACCACTCCTAGGGAATAACAGTCTACATGATCGGAGATAGAAACTGACCACTCCTAGGGAATGACAGTCTACATGATCAGAGATAGAAACTGACCACTCCTAGGGAATGACAGTCTACATGATCGGAGATAGAAACTGACCTCTCCTAGGGAATGATAGTCTATCGGCAACTGAGACTCAGGGTAAATATTCTCCAGGTACCACCTGAAACTTTTGCAGTTCAGCTTTTGCCTTAGTTCTTGTCTACTGGACACATCCCCATACTCTGTGGCCCGAACACCTGAAGATGTACAAGTGCAGCTTTCAGAACATCAGAAGTTCATGAGAATTAATTTTTTTTCCAATTATATTCCAAGGATAAAAGCTGAAGTCAATAAAGCAAGTTTCCTTTTTACCAGGATTGATCTTGTAGAAAAAGTCTTTGTAGTCATCCATCCAGACCTCGACGATACGCTGGGTGTTATGGTTGATGATTCTTCCCACGCCTCCCGGCCAGGAATACGGCGAGGTCTTGCGGAAAACATGGCCAACTCTTGAACAGGTAACAATGTAGATTTTCCCTCCACACATCCATATCTGTTTGTGAAGAGAGCAGGATTATAAAGTGACAAAAGACCAACTCCAACAATATAATGCCCTAGTTTTTTAAAATAATTATTGCAAGAGTTGAGTACAACTTTTGGTGCCTTTTTAAAAATCTTTTTGTTAAACCTTGAATAAGGTCTCCTGCTGTTACGTAAGTCTGAACAGGAATATTCGGCAGTTTATACATCACACCTTAAACAAAAAAAAAAATATACAAAAAAAGTCAGATGTCAGAGGCAGAAAACAGTAAAAGTCAGAGGCTGTGAGAGTCAGTTAGATGTCAGAGAGCAGTGACAGTCCATATCTTTACCCTAAATGACATCTCTAAGTTCTCTCCACCCCAGATGTCCATGCCTTCATCATATGAGCCCATCTCATAAAAATAGGCCCTGTCAATGGCAAATAAGCCACCAGCCATGGTTGGAGTCCTGAGAACATATACAATACGTAATAACAGATTCAAAATAATAGTTTTGTGTAAAAGCAGGAGAATAAAGCCCTAGCGTTTAATCGCTGGGTAACCTTTTTTGAGATTTTTTTTTGGCATTAGTTTCTAATATTACTATTTCAAATAGCCTTTGGTCACCAAATAAATGTAAGTATCCCTTTTAATCCACTCCCAATTCATCAAGTTTGTGATTTTAAAATAGTATTATTTCTATTTGAATAAAATGATTTCTTTGATAACCTAAGAAAGGCTGGCCAACTAGAGTGCTGGCTTTAAGTTTGGTAAAGCATCCTGTATCATGTCATGCAACTAACCTTGTGGGCTGACTACGATCCCCTGCCCTTCTATCCAACTCCCTCTGTGGAACTTGATACCATCGAAAATTGAGTTTCCAGTTAAATCCGCCCCATGTCATGTCAGATCCAGTTATGTATTCAAATGTGTCATCGCTGATCACATCAATGATAGGGCACACGACCGACGTCCTGAGGACACAGAACATATAATGCATTGTTGGCTGAGTCAAAACTTGAAAAACTTATGTAAATAACTACTGACAAAAATACTGGGCCTTAAAAAAAAAATTGTGTGGTATAATTAGCCCCCCTGTGTCAATGCTACACTGACACTGTTTTAGCCACCACACCAAAGCTCACCTGTCATTGTGTATCTCAGAGAGCAGTGGCTCTAGCCAACCCTGTGTACACTCACAGTGAGCATCAAGAAATGTGATGACCTGACCTTTAGATATCTGAGCACCTGGATGAAACAGACAATTAACATTAGGTGAAGCACAGGTTGGTCTTCCATCTTTGAGCCGCGGGTAATACCTTTCTATGGACTTGGCTTGGTAATTTTCCTATAGAATGGGTTTGAAAAACTTCCCATTGACTTGGGTAAGGTTGGTAAGGTTTCTGTGCACTGGGGGTTTGTAATGTTAAAGAGAAGTTGGGCCCCTCCCTACACCAAAGTTGCAATAACAAATACAAGTGTATTTCAAAACTCTAATTAATCTATTTTAGTTACGCATATTGGGTCGATAATTCAACATTTCTATTTATAGAACCATGTAAAAATGCATTCAACTGCATTTTAAGTGACTTAGGACTATTCTATACGCTCTTTTGTCAGATTTCATAGCTTTGATTGTCTTCAAATTCAACTGACTATTTGACCATCCAAATGTTCTCTTCTTGAACCAATAAACTCAAGTTGACCATCTCACAAAAATCCCCACCACCAAGTTGACTTCTGACAACCCAAGAGATCAGATTAATCCCACAGAGCAGATTCACAACACGCTGTGTTTATTGTTTCAATACCCAAGGGATCAGCTTAAGAGCTCTGGGCGTGTGGACAAGAGTCAACAATGAAGACAACATTAAGCACCTAGTAACACAACTCTGATGTAACAATGACAGCTCATCAAAAACACAAGAGACCGGTTAAGAGCAACTCCCCTCAGACGCGGCAAGGGCATCAGTGGCATTAGAGTGCTTGCAGTCTGCCACTTCTATTGAAAGAAAATCAATAACAAAAATTCAAAAAAAAATGTTTTAAAAAATGTTTAAGGAGGTTGGCGTCTTCCATTGGTTGCACCACCTGAACATATTCTTGTGTGTGCTGCGGGGCAGATCTTACAACAATTTGACAGCTTTAAGATGGCAAAGATGAGCTGTCAACATGGAGCATCTCAGGAAACCTTAATGGTTTCATGGTTAAGCTGGCTGCAGACCTGGTTACACTGGAACTTAAAAATACTAAAAATATCTTATCAGAATTAGTACTTAAGCATCTCATTATACTAAAATACCCTATCATAATAATGAATAAACATACAGTATAATGTATACAGTGGGGTAGGAAGGGGTGCTGTCCGCCCCGGGCAGCATGTTTTTCTCTACATGGAGGTGCAGTATTTTCGGACAACTGAAGTTTTATAGTTGAAGGAGGTGGTAAAATTATCAGGTCACCCTGGGTGGCACTAACCCTAGTTATGCCACTGAATGTATACAATAACTAATATCTATTAGCTAACTAAAGGTCACTTTCCCAAAGTAGATGACTTGGATGGGGTGGGGTGGGGGGTGGAAATTGAGGATGCCCGCCGAGGTCACCGGGGCAGAAGTGCCGGTGGAGTTTGGGGTTTTAAAATTCAAAATGCAGGGTTGCACTTTTAATCTGAAAAATTACTGGAATATATTTTTTTAAACCCGGTCTCTTAAAAATCATAATTCTGACAGGTCTGAGCTTACATTCGTAAAAGACATCTAAAAAAATCATACACCACAGGCCAAAATTGTAAGAGTAACCATATCTGTGATCAGCAACTTCAGTGGCAGAAACAATATAACCCTAAATTTGACCGTTGATCTTTTTATTGTGCTCTATTCACAGGACACGCATTTAACAATCCCCATTGAGCTTTGTTGCCAACACATCAACAGACATTGGATGCATCAATTGTTGTCAACATATAGACATTAAATGCATCTATTGTTGTCAACACATAGACAGACATTGAATGCATCTATTGTTTCCAACGCATAGACAGACATTGAATGCATCTATTATTGTCAACACATAGACAGACATTGAATGCATCTATTGTTGTCAACGCATAGACAGACATTGAATGCATCTATTGTCAACAAAAAGACAGACATTGAATGCATCTATTGTTGTCAACACATAGACAGACATTACATGCATCTATTGTTGTCAACACATTGACATACATTGAATGCATCTATTGTTGTCAACACATAGACAGACATTGAATGCATCTATTGTTGTCAACGCATAGACAGACATTGAATGCATCTATTGTCAACAAAAAGACAGACATTGAATGCATCTATTGTCAACAAAAAGACAGACATTGAATGCATCTATTGTTGTCAACACATAGACAGACATTACATGCATCTATTGTTGTCAACACATAGACAGACATTACATGCATCTATTGTTGTCAACACATTGACATACTTTGAATGCATCTATTGTTGTCAAAGGATAGACAGACATTGAATGCATCTATTGATGTCAACACATAGGCAAACATTGAAAGCATCTCTGTATAAACAAAGATAACATGCACATATTAAAAATAAAGGACAAACAAAGCTGCATCTATGGTTGCATATATAAACAAATTGACAAAGAAAGGATTCATCTATGATACATACACAAAAAAATTGACATACAAAATGTGTCTTATACACATTTACTTGTAGGCATAACAAGAGGGAGTGGGTCTGATCAGTAGGAGTGACATTCCTGTGATATATGAGTTATGTTAATTTATGACACAACTTGCACAATCAGTTGGACAGGAATTTCTCAATTTAAAAACACATTTGTGACTGCATATTTTAAGAACAAAGGGTGTCAAGTAAATCCAAAAGACTTTCACGTAATGTAGCTTAATTTACCTACACTAACAACACAAAACAAATTTCTTAAAGACATAAAAAAATATACAAAATCAAAAATACAGAAATACAAACTATATAAATTCACAACACAAGTGGGAAAAGTATGATAATCGATAAATACAATAAGTACAATCTTGTAAGGTTCTGATAAGTATATTAAATCTTGTAACTCATTAGGAAATTGAGCAAAAATCTCTTTCTCCTGGGAAAGTTGTCGGCTTATTTAACCCATTCATTACTGCTGGTTTTAAAAAACATTGATTTTTGCTGACTCAGCAATTAAACTTTTAAACCCTTTAGGAAAGTTCCAGTATTTTTCATTCTCTATCTGATTTGCTTATTAACTTCTCCATAGATTAACGAATAAAGAAATATATAGCATTGAAATTTGACGTCGACGTGACGTCCTTGGTATTTCAGAAAAGTTCTTTGCCTCTTTGTTAAGACGACAATGTGAGTCCTTGGTAATTGAAAGGGGGTGATCGTGACGTAGCGTCGACGTCATCAGTAACGAAAAGGTTAAAGGGAAGGAGTCAGAGCCCTCCAGAAAAGAAATTCTAGAAATTGCATCTTCTGAAAGCTTTCTTTAGAACGAAATAGAACAACCTTTTCCCAATCAAGGGACAGGTGGGCAATGGTGCAGCGCTTGACATTTAATCAGTGATGGGAATATCAAAACAAAAAAAAAAGGGGAGAGAGAAGTGGTGGACGCTTTTACTCTACGTTGAAACACAATTAGGTCAAAACACAGGTCATAATACTAACCTTTTAATCTAGCTCGTATTAATCCCACTCTTGACCCTGTTCGTATAACCTGAACTGAAACTGGAAGTTTAGCTACATAATCTTCTAACTTCTTTCCAAGGTGTTCTGTAAGGGAAATGACAGCATACATATAATATAAGTATGAGCTGATGATTTACCACACATGTGGGGGAAATTAATGGTAAATGTCATCATCTCTTACATGCCCAACACACTTCCCTTATTGTGCATCTCTGGCAAGGTTACCATCCAGATTTTCTGTACCAAAGCAAATTGCACAGCAGTTTCAACGAATATAAAAATTTGTTAAAAATATCAAGATCCCCCTCACCCTTTTCACTGGCATCATCTACCAGCAATATTTCCTCCAGTAGTTCAGGCGGAGACCTGTCTATGATACTATGGACTGTGCGTAGCAGGGTGCTCCAGGCTTCGTTGTGAAAGACTATAACGATACTTGTCTTAGGCAGTGACGTGATAGGGGGGTACTTCTTACGTTTGCATCTGAAATAAGTATTTAAATATTTAGGTGGCCAAAATTAGACCATGATTACTTATTGTCAACTGAAATTAAAGCTCTTAAAATGTATTTTACACATACTTGAGCCCTCAAAATGACAGTAATCATGCTGAATAAGCTGAAATTACTTCAAAGCAATGTGATGAAAAAGTTATGGATCTATATAACTGTGAAGTTGTATATCTTTTTCATTTGATGGTGCACCCCCACCCACCCCCATTCACTTACTCATCCATGCGGTAATCTGGTAAAGTCCTGTTTAGGGCCATCATGTCGCTGGCCACCAGGTTAAACTGGTTGATTTTAAATGTGTCTTTGGCCTCAGCTTCCCTCTCTGAGGGGACTTTAACGGGCTTGCCCCCATCACCTGGACCCAGTGTTTGACTCCCAGGTAATAGTCCTGTCAAGTGAAATCATCAAGAGTAAGAAACCAAAGCGACAGAATCGACAAGAGATCAATGAAATGGTATTTTGGGCAACACATCAAGAACAGAGATGAAATGTTATCAATAACATTGAAGTCATGACTGCAGTTGAACTACAAAGGTAATCTATTTCTTAAGTTAATGAAATAAAGCACAAACAGTTGAACTAAAAAGGTAATCTATTTCTTCAGTTAATGAAATAAAGCCCAAATAGTTGAACCAAGGACTCAGGATAAAAGGAGACATCGTGAAAATTAACAGTGAGTAGTTCTTAACAAAAATACGTCATGTACGCAGGTAAGAAAATAGATTGTTTATTTTAAAGTAAAAGCTCAATGTAACGGCTGCACTTTTGGAATATTGCTTTTAATGTACACTTCACAAATTACTATTATTTTTTTAATTTAAAGATTCTTAAGATATAATATAATTTGAGGCCAAGATTTTAAGAAATATTTATTAACAAGCAACAAAGATTTTATATACACCTTTTCCTGGACTTTGGTTACAAAAAAATAAGTTAGTGTTTTCAATGAAATAAAAATGTATTAATTCACCAATATTTCAATGATACCGGTTACAGCAGTTCAAATTAAAGCAAAATAAATCTACAGTTTGAAAATTGCATGAGACATAAAAATGTTTAAGTAAAAATGAATAGGAAAAGCAGCCGAACTTAAAAGTGCATTTCATCAAGAGAGTTGAGTCAGTTTACTCATGCACTCTGAGCTAAGCTTATTTCCCTACAGCAGTCCTGCACAAATCAAAATATAAGGCGGACCGTAATACTTTATGAAAAACTTGTGCGGGCCAAAAGAACATAGGACAGGGAGGAAAGCTATTAAGAAAATATTTTAAAAAAAAAATACTTCAAAATTTTTTTTCTTTACTAAGCGGGCCGCAAAGTGGGTGCTCCCGCGGGCCGTTATATTGTGCAGGCCTGTCCTGCAGGTAAAACAAATGTAAAGGAAATAGCTATTTTAAACTGCACACTTTCTATTGATTTCAACACACCCCTTTGCATAGAGGTAGGGCCTATTGGTAGATCAATACTGTTAAACTAGACATGGGCTTCACGTAATTAATCTCAACTGTATTCAAATATTTATATCATTCAATATTTTTTTGTGCCTGTCTTTAAGTTTTGTGTCTCTGTTTGTGGGAATCTATTCAGTTGCTGGTATTAAGTATTCCTATTAAACAGATGGATGAATAGTATTAACAGCTGCTAAAAAATAAAAATGTTTGGTAATTTTTAAAAAGTTATGAATTCAGCTTGAGCTAATAATGTGAAAACAAGCAATAGCAAGCATTTCCAAGCTCTTCAATGTCTCCAGTCATACTCAATGTAGACTACAGCATTTCGCTTATCCAACCAAAATGTAAAAAAGCAACATTAGAAACAAATAATGAAACGCCTTTAGGGAAAAAGAAATGTGGATCCTTCTTTCAGATCATTTGCTTCCTATAATGTGTTTCATTGTGGGCTTCACTGATAGTAAATTGAGTAAAACATTTAAAGAATTAGAAGTTTAGAGACCTTTGGGTCTCAGTTTGATGAACTTATAGATTTAAGAACTTTGGATCTCAGTTTAATGAGTATACCCTTTAGCCTTGCAACCAGAAGCTTCATACAAAGAATATACTTAAAATATATGAAAAGATATTGAAAATCAACATGATTAAGTGCTGGATTCTGTAGAATAAAAACACTATTACTTATATCAACATTCACAGAAGCCCATGCCCCAGGAGATAGATGAATGCCATCCACACACATATAGTTGACACAGACCAACAAAACATGCCAGAGAAAACCAAACAGAAAAGCAATGATGGTAAAATGTCAGATGGAAAAGTTGCTGTTCCAGTTGTTAAACAAGAAACAAAGTACTTTTATGTTCAACAGGAGGCCTCTTGGAGTTTTTTGACGATGGCCGGCCACGATCTTTGGGCTTTGCTTTCTGTGCACTTGGGATGAGGGTTCTAGGAGAAGTTTTTTGTTCAATGAAATCCGATCCTGTCCAGTCACTTAACTTCTCTGCTGAGACAGAAAATCAGTTGCACGCTAGGTCAGACAATGAAGAAGCATGTCTTTTATATCTTTATGCATGGAGAGTAACCATTGAAGATGGTGGATGTCATTTTAATACAATTTAAGGATGCACCCACTCAATAAATTCTCTTATTTGATTAGCACTGACACATCCACAGAGTAGCACTCAATCCCTCAAAGCAACTAAAGATTATCACCCTGTCCCTCAAGTATCCCTGCAATATATTCCCAGAACCCTCAATTTTTCTGAATCCACCTGCCACTTGGAGCACACTTCTAATTAAGCCTGTGAGTATAATCCAATGCAGAACAATACATTTCATAGAGCCCCAAGCTTCACATGATGATACTAAGGGTTCTCAGTTAGTTGTCCCATGCCTCCAGGCTAATGTTGGATCTGGTTACTAAATACTTGGGCACATGCCTCAACACCATGTTATCACCAGAGCAGCCATTTGGGTTTGTCAATTTGGTTACAGAAGCTTGTAAATTTGGTTGTACAGTCAACTATCGGATATGTCATATTTAAGAGGGTGGGAATGTCGTAAGTTATGAAAAGTCCATCTTAAACAAGGAATGAAAACTGATGCTAGATGTCCACCAGGCCCTTGATTACCAATTAGTAGCATGGGAAGGGTAACACATTTTTTTAAATACCTGCTAGCATGCGGCTGGCCTGTATTTAATAAGTAAGGAGACTCATGCAGGGTGACATTTCATGCTATAGGTACGTTCAATGTCAAAAGACTCAAGATTTATGGTTTAATTAAGTTTAAAAAAAAAAAAGCTTATTGAATTTTTGAAACATTTAAAATATGTTATTTTCAAGCCCGAAGTATGGATAGTTGATGATAGTAGATTGTAAACTTGGTTATAGTAGCTAGTGAAATTCAGTTATACTACATACATATCAACCTGCACCCTACTTTGTACAATTTTTATAATTGTTCAAGTTGTATGGCTGAATAGACATTTGAACAGTTTTTCCACTGGATTTAGAAAAGTTCACAAGTGGTGATGCAATAAATTCAACTTGGAAAACAAGAAGCTTAAATCTTATTTGTGCAGTCAAAATGACCAAGTTGAGCATCAGTAGGCCATCTAACTTTAAAAACAGCGCAGTTTCACTGATATCATTGTTTATACAAAGACAGCATAGTAGGTTAGTAACTACTGTGTCAAATGAGAAAAAAACTTTATTTTACTTTCTTAATTTAAATACAGGAATCTGTATTACTAAGCCAACATAATTAATCAGAGATGCGTGTCTAATTACATCTATTTCTTATCAAATTTTTTATCTGTCCATTTTAAATAAAATTTCTATTCACCAGTATACAAAAAATTCAAAATTTGACAAAAATTGGAATAAAGCATGCATGTATGTTATAGTAGCTTGTAAACTTGGTTATGACAGCATGTTAACATTATACTAGCTTGTAAATTTGAGTATAACAGCTTGGAAATTTTATAAAACAACATAAATTGACCAACACAGTGAACAGATAATTGTATCCCACTTAGGAGACATTTAAATCAATATAATTTACTAAAAAAAATTGTTTATTCAGAAACTCTTAATGTTTAGCCCCAGTGAGGGCTTGAGTCCTGAAGGAACATATGAGAAATGCCCCTCCTGTCCTTTTTTAACACTGCACTGTATTTGCTCATAAATACATACATATTCAATTCAAGGAAAGTGGGGGGGGGGGGGGTGTGTGTGGGGGGGTTTCTCGGGGGGGTTCCCTTACTTTTTTCCCTTGTGTTTACCCTGGGCCCCAATATCATACACCCATGTTTATTTTTTGTTCAATTCATGAGGAAGATATGTTAAACATGTCACTCTATACTTGAGTTACTACACTAAGAATATGTATTTCTAGTGTCCCTCAGAATTTAATAGAAATGTATTTATAGGCCTTTGATGATTTCATCCCATGTTTGTGAATTATGGTGGTTTATCGTTGGCTATTTTCACTTTGCCCATCTCATTCCTCCCGTTTGTTTAGTATCAAAGAACACTGGTGACTCTTCTAAACAAGACAAAATGCCAGGTGTGACTGCTCTGTGTTTTACACAGGACCTGCAAGATATTTATAGCAAGAAAATTTCATCAGTGATTGTCCTATTGATTCCTTATAAGCTGATTGTGTGTATTAGTTCCCTCTAGTCAAGTGCTTCTCAAACTTTTCAGTATGGTGGATACCCCCTCAACCCCATATTTGTCTAACGTTTTGATTGTTATTAAAAAAACGTATATTTTTCCTCTTGAATGCTTACAATCAGTATCAAATGTCCTATTACTAGTTAGAGTAGGTCTGGGTCGTGGGGATGCACTTTAGGTAAAGAATTTCTTATGACAGCCTGCAAACCTTAAGTTTAACTCAGAAGTGTACCAGCAAGGCCATCTGTCCAGTGATTATTTCCGAAATTTTCCCCTGGGTGGGGGCACTTCAGATTTTCGGGGGTGGGGTGGGGGTGCCAGTTGATTTATTGTTGGACATAATTTTTGTTGGGGGGTGGGGATGGGTGGGGGGCACAATTGGCTCCCCCCCCCCCCAGATATAGCTGAAAGAAACCCTTCACCTGTCCCCTCGAAATAAAAGCTAGTGCTTGAGAATAACAACTTGGTCTCTCTGACTCTCTATGCCAGTTGATTTATTGTTGGACATAATTTTTGTTGGGGGGTGGGGATGGGTGGGGGGCACAATTGGCTCCCCCCCCCCCCGATATAGCTGAAAGAAACCCTTCACCTGTCCCCTCGAAATAAAAGCTAGTGCTTGAGAATAACAACTTGGTCTCTCTGACTCTCTCTGACTCTCTCTGACTCTCTCTGCCATAAATCATTTTTGAGACAGCCAAGATTTCAAACCAGTACATTATGACGAGTGGCCTCAGTGTTGGGTAGCCCCATGGGAGAGCATTCGATATTACACCAGCGGTGATACACTGCCCACACAAACCTCAATCGTCTGGAAAGAAATGACTAGAAATAATCTGAGATAATCATTATTGCAAACAGTCGACAGCAAGTTCCAGTGGAACACATCTAAAATTCATGGTCACACACGTTAACATATTTCCAGCTTTGATATCAACTTGTGTGAGTAGAAGTTTAAGATTTGTATGCATTCATCTACTGGGGGGGGGGGGGGTGTCCACCAAACTACGGCCTGCGGGCCCGATCCGGCCCACCGACGGTACTTGAATTTGCTTGATAAAACGTATGGAACACGAGATGTTGTGATACAATTTAAATTTCAATATTATGTTTAGAATACCAGGAGATCTTCACAAGTGCGTGGACCTTCTGGCTTCTTTGCGCCTTAATTTACCATTTTCAAGTTTAAATGAGTATATCTAGATTTTCTGTTTATTACAGACCTGATAACCCTCGAACGCCTACAATCGTACAATATCGTCTTAATATCGTACAATACAGTGTCTTAATAGTAAAGAAATAAACATACAGTATGTAAACTGAATACAATAACTACTCGCATGGCAGTGCCTAGTGGGATCGAGTTAAGCTTCCGACAAAAAAGTTAACCTCTAAAAGTACAAAACCGACGTTTACATTGCAGTCTGCGGTCGCTTTGTTTTGCAGACGTCTATTTGCTATTGATATTAATTTATACCGAGTGCATGTACAGATCACATTATCACAGTCTATCGCTGGTAAAAAATAAAGTTGCAGGTGAAATGTAACGTGGTTCAAACTCGAACTCAGATCAGCATAAAGCAAGATCTATTTAAATAAGAATTACTTAAAAAATGATGACATCATTAAAAAAACCTACCCAAGTAACTTGAGAAAGTTGTTTTTAGGGAAAGCTGGTTAAAAAAAATGTCCAAAATAAGAATCACTTTCCTTTAAGTCTATGCCCTCTAATATTACAAATTTTTTTTATAACTGTAAAAAACAACTGTAAACTACCACAAACTGTAAATAGGTGAAAGAATGAGAAATGTTGGAAACGTATGGTACATTAAAAATCGTAGTCGCTGCGGTTGGACCTAACAGCCTTTTGGCAAGTTCGGTTGTGCAGAGAACAGAGGAACTTGGAGAGAGCACAGTGCTACTGATAAGCGAGAAAGCTAGGAACTTGATGTGGTATTCTCTGGTGCTTGATGAGTCTACTGACCTCTCGAATACATCACAACTTCTCGTGCTTATTTGTGGTGTCAATTTGGAATTTTAGATAACGGAAGGGTTGTTTTCCGTCATCCATAGAACAACAACTGGAAAATACATTAACTGATGAACTTTTGAAAACAATTCTTTTGATGGGATGCAGCAATTCCAAACCAAACATTGATGATATCTTGAAAGCCAAACGTCAGTTTCACAAATCTCATCAACGAGTTTAGTTTGTGAGATTCGAATGTGTGCACACTAGGCCTGATGTTGCAACTATCTTTTTGCTAACGTCGCGTTTTTGTTAACTTTTATAGTAATAAATTTTTATGTCTGTTGTCTTTGTTTTTTTGCATTGCACGCCACTCACCCATGGTTGGTTAATAAGGAATACTAACTTAGTTTTTCGTCTTTTTTCCCAGAGCTTCCCCTCTGGCTTGCAAGTATTGTACAGAATGATTATCCGGCCCGAGCTCGTCATTTTTTCCCCCCGTTATTCGGCCTGCCGTGAAAAAAATTTGGTAACGCCCTGATCTACTGGTACTAAATGGGACAAGTTGCATGCACATAACAGTTCATGCTCTGTTTAAGATAAAGATCTATCGCCAGCTGATGACGTGGTCCCGTAACTGCCAACGGATTCTTCCACTCTGTGTATTGTACTATGGGTCTTAAAGTCCGTACGCTTTGCTGACTATGGCTTGACCATCTTTGGAGTTAGCGAACAAGCAAAAATTACAAACCAACAAATGAATGCTGGTTTCGGGAGATTGGAGTACTGTCAGTATCGAAACTCAAATGTGTATTTGAGTACTGTCAGTATCGAACTGCAAATGTGTATTTGAGTACTGTCAGTATCGAAACCCAAACTGCAAAGTGGCCCAAATGTGTGTTTGACCACCGAGTGACACACACGACCTTGCCGCACACATAACTGTGACACACATAAGACTGTCATACAGAAATGATCGTCTCTCATGCAAGACGGTCACAACAATCATTACACTATTGTTCTTTTTTTAATGTCCAGATTTTAAACCCGGGTGAAAGATCAACTACAATTACAAAAAGATACACTATTTGCACAAAAGTGATTTATGACTGTACCTTCATAAATACATGACAGCCCTTAGTCTAACAAAAAAATAAGAGAAGAAATAATAGCTTGTTCTTCTCAGGTGATCTTCTACTGGATGCAGGGATGAGCACGGGACCCACACAATTCGTCGTCATATACATTCGGATGTTGACCTGGACTACCAATGTGGTTAACCACCGCCCTCAAATTGACACAGTTAACAACAAGCAGGCACGTCATCGGGCTCGACGCGGGTCCCCCACAGGTCTCCCCCCCCCTCCCCCCCCCCCCCCCCGTACACCTGACACATTGTCTTTTCCTCGCCACGAGGTGTCCCATGTGACCTATGCTGCACGTCTATGCGACAGATATTGATGTGGTGCACTTTGTCCGTGCATGTTCAGTACACCAGTTGTGTGCACGCCGTACATAAGACCAGCAGGATCCCAGGGGCACACATCTCACTTACAGACAGACGATTATCCATCTTGGCCCGTGAGAGCTTGAGGGAATTACTGACACCCCCCCCTCCCCGCAATCTGATCACTTATTCACCAACCACCATCTTTATCATCATCCCGAGCAGACGACTTTTGGGCATAAATGACTTAAGTGGATGCTTGGGGGTCAGGGGTGAGGGGGGTGCGGCACTTAAGAGGTCCCGAGCTTGAGAAAAAAGCAGAGGTTTATCAGGTCTTACGTTCGACCCCACCTCCTCCCCCAACCTTAACGTGATTTGACAGCGTAGAAAGGGACACCTTTTTGAGGACCGGTACAGCCTTCATTTTTATTTTACCGTGTAGAAATTCAGCTTTCTTAAACGGAGAACTTTACTTTTAGTGGACCATTGTTTGTGGTTTCCTGTCAGGAGTTTACGAACGATCCTTGATGTACGAAGAACCCCACCCCCCTCCCCTTTAGTACTGTCATGTTTACAATATATTTCCGCTAGCTAGCCACCAACAGTGACGAGACGAAAGTTCTTCGTTTGACTCCCACTCATTTCAACCACTGAGTCGTGCCACGCAGTTACAGCCTCAATGCCGGCACAACGGCACGGGTGACAGTTTGGCACAATGGTGTTACTTGGATGTATAGCATGCGTCCACAGACGACTAACATTGATCTACCACCGCTGGTCAACGGATTAATTGTCCCACCCCCCACCCATTACACCAATTACCCCTGTAGTGTGGTACATTTCAACAGTCGTCTCAATGTGCCATTTCCCCATTACACACATCAACCGGGGGGTGGGGTGGGGGGGGTGGGGTGTGTGTACATCCACCCTCTAAATTAGTATTTAGGTCCCAATGCCCCAACTTTTGTATTCGCCTACCAAGTTGTAGTAATTACCCATTGAAATACTTAAGTGTACCAAAATCTTTTATGACGACGCCCACCAATGGCGTGGACAAACATTTCTAAAAATATGTTTGGGAAACCCCGTTGAACAATCGATACAATTTTTTTTTTTTTTTTTGCTTTACAAACATATCATTGTGTCGGACCGATGGGAATTTTGAAATAGAAGAATGGGCTGATTCCCGAGCTATTGTTTAGTATCTACTTGTCACGTTGCCAAGATCATGATCCAAAACCTCGTCCTATAGAGAAATGACATCCAATTTGACTACAGAGCGTGAACAAAACGTGTATCAAAATGTGATACGAAAACACAGATTGGCAAATATGACATTGGAACACAGGCTACTTTGACGCATGTCGCTTAAAATAAGATCATTATTATTAAATAAAATAAGATCATTATTATTCATTAAAATAAGATCATTATTAAATAAAATAAGATCATTATTATTCATTAAAATAAGATCATTATTATTAAATAAAATAAGATCATTATTATTCATTAAAATAAGATCATTATTATTCATTAAAATAAGATCAATATTATTCATTAAAATAATATCATTATTATTCATTAAAATAATATTATTATGATTCATTGAAATAAGATCATTATGTCTATTTTTGGTAAGCGAAAGAGATTAACAACACACACAGGCCCGCTATTATAGCATTACAGTAAAAAAAGAGTAAGATATGTATCACGTGTCCCAACACAGTACACCTCCACGTGTCCCAACACAGTATACCTCCACGTGTCCCAACACAGTATACCTCCACGTGTCCCAACACAGTATACGTCCACGTGTCCCAACACAGCACACCTCCACGTGTCAGTTCCCAAGCTGAATCCAATCAATAGCAACACGTAACTTAGCAATTAAAGCATTCAATATTATACTCTGCGCGTTTGACTCTGCTAGATGGGGAACGTCTTATCTCTGCATGTTTGTTTCTGCTAGATGGGGGACATCTCTGCGTGTTTAGCTCTGGTAGATGGGGAACGCCTTATCTGCCTCCGCAATAGGGCTTGTCATTTAATGGCGGAAATCTATTAATAGAACTGATGTCACCATTACTCATCATCCGGGTACTCAGCGCGGACAAAATGTCAACACTGTTCAGTATTACTATGTTAGCGGAGTGTCCCTGAAACTTGTTTACAACTCTATTTTACGAAATATTTTACACATTTTTTTTTTACTTCTGTTTTCTCAAATGCGACTTCATTGCGTGAACGTCATATGTAACAGTAACTCTAGATACAAGGATCGCCCGAACGATATGCTGAAACACACTATAAGCTGCCATGTTTTAAGCAATGCCAATGGTCGTACAAGATATGTTAAAGCTCGAAATGAAAAGACATGACAAGCAAGATAAAATGTCAGGTGTATCAACATGCCTTTATTTAATTTTAGTTTATCATTTGAGAATTATGTGTATGAAGGATAAATAAATAATATGCGCATGTTTTGTGTGTGTGTGTGTGTAATTTTAATTATTATGTGTAATGACATGCAGCCTGCGAAAAGTTGTTTCGTCATCAAAATGGCCGGCGAGGAATTGTTTCGTCATCAAAATGGCCGGCGAGGAATTGTTTCGTCATCAAAATGGCCCGCAAAGGCATCTGGGTTGGCCAACTCTACCTTGAGGCATTGGGACGATTTTAAAAAAAAAAACAACAAAAAAACACCTCCATATATTCCCGTCCAAGTGATTTGAGAATCACGTTGTTCTAACGAAGAGCCAAAAAGTGGGTTTACCTTTCTAACATGCGCTTTGCTGACCAACCACGGGTTGAAGATTGGGGGGGGGGGACGGGACGGACGGACGGACACCAACACGTTAGAACTGGCCCCTTATGTACAATTACATGTCATGCCTGCTGTTAAGATTTTTTAGCTACAGAGTAACAAATTGGTCTACTAAATTACCTTTGTCGACCAGTGGTAGTGAGAGCCAGTAGAACTATTAAATAAGCATATTGGTTCTAGGCGGTGTTATGACTGCTTTGATGTTTAAGACACAATGAGCTTGATACGTCTAACAATATGTGGATCTTGATATGTCTAACGCTAACATAAGAGGATTCTCATATATCTAACAATATGAGGATCTTGATATGTCTAGCTCTAACATACGAGGATTCTCATATATCTAACAATATGAGGATCTTGATATGTCTAAATCTAAAATATGAGGATTCTCATAAATCTTATCTAACAATATGAGGATCTTGATATGTCTAAATCTAAAATATGAGGATTCTCATAAATCTTATCTAACAATATGAGGATCTTGATATGTCTAGCTCTAACATACAAGGATTCTCATATATTTAACAATATGAGGATCTTGATATGTCTAGCTCTAACATACGAGGATTCTCATAAATCTTATCTAACAATATGAGGATCTGGAACATCGGAGGATCGTTATCTTAATCAGTGTAACCAATCTCTGATCTTGACAATGGCACGTCTGACGTACGCCAGATTCTCCCAGGGCGGCAGTATTAATATCCTGTAAAAGGTCAATTTCTAAATGCCAGCTCGCCAATTTCCACAACACCAAAACGCATGTTTCAAAGTCAAGTTAACCGACGGCTTTGTTATCAAATGTTCATGTACCCTGTCAGCAGAGTGGCAGAAACCAGAACCCCCGAGTTTATGGCTTACCAAGACAATCACTGGCTTACCAAGACAATCACTGGCTTACCAAGACAATCACTGGCTTACCAAGACAATCACTGGCTTATCAAGACAACTGCTGGCTTACCAAGACAATCACTGGCTTACCAAGACAATCGCTGGCTTACCAAGACAATCGCTGGCTTACCAAGACAATCACGATTCACAAACAACGACTTAAACAAAAAATCCCTTTCCTTCGGCACCAAACAACCAATCAATAGAGAATCAATTTTTAAATATTTTTTTTGTAATGAAGAAAATAAACAACACACACCAATTTAAGTGGTTTCTTCACACGGACAGTCATCCCATCAATGACGTTACGGTCAGTCACCCCATCAGTGACGTTACGGGGAGTCAACCATCAACGACGTTACGGGCAGTCACCCCATCAATGACGTTACGGGCAGTCATCCCATCAATGACGTTACGGGCAGTCATTCATCAACGACGTTACGGGCAGTCAGCCGATCAATGACGTTACGGGCAGTCAACCCATCAACGACGTTACGGGCAGTCACCCGATCAATGACGTTACGGGCAGATCCCATCAACGACGTTAGCTATCAGATTTCACATGTCCAAAAGGGGAACGATCTTTACTATTATTTTTTTTTCAATAGAGGCGGCTATTTCACGATACAACAGAGCAGGCAGGACACCACGCCATCAGTAGTAGCAAAAGTCAGGGCTAGTTCAGGAGAAAAGGGAGAGGGTTTGGGGATTTGTGGACGAATTAACTTTAATAAACAAGACAAGCGTCATCAGATGTATAGTTTGTGGGACATCTTCAACGTCTGTTCAACTAGCGGCTGCAAAATCGACAGACAAACAGATAACCTAACATCGGGAGAGCATTTTGTTTGGAGAGCAAACACAAAAGCCGCCAGTGACCCAAACTTGCTTGAAGTCCGCCAGACTCTGGATACCAATAAACCAAAAAAATAATCCACAAAAAGCTAAGAACTTTTTTTTAATTTTTTTTTTTTTAAAAGAAAATATTTTCCTATGAAAGACTTGGAATAATTTAGTTGTTTCTGGAGTAAACCCGGAAACTTGTTTGTAACAGTGACATGTAGTGACACATATCTTGTTGATTTATATCTTGTTTCTTTGACATCTAGAATTATTACAATTTCTTTTATTATACGTTAGTAGTATCCTTAATTTATTGCTTAATGCTGAGGCCAATATATAAAGTGTGCGTGTGTTTTTTTCTCCTAACTTCGTGTTTGTTTTAATCTAACCTAGAAAAGATAGATGATTCATATTGCTTATTGGATTTACAACTGATGAGGAAAACAACACGACCCCTGGGACTGCAAGCCAGATGAGTAACGCAACCAACAAGACACACAACAATCATCAATGACAGCGCTGACTACTTCTACTGTCGGGCGTCCATAGGACACGCATCCAATAGTCAACGGTATTGTGAAGTGGATCCATTAACCTTCCGAGATGACACCAGGAAGGAGGCCTGACACAACCGGGCTCTTATTTATGTGGTGTGAGATGAGTGAGTGATGCATTCTTGGAACACAAAGAAGAAACAATTTTTTTTTTAAAGACTGTTTTATTTTGGTAGGCTCAACATTAAAATACTTTATTTACAATCCATATATATATCTATATGTACATGGGAGAGGGGTGAATAAATAGTCTTATTCTGAAAAATCTCCATCAAATATTATATGAGTGTCCCAGCAAGGATGCACGGCTGAGCGAGGGGATGAGGGAATGGGTGTTTTGACCAGGCTTCAGGCATCCAATGTTATAAGTTAAAATTGAAAACTATTTGAAAAAACAATAGTGCAATATAAAAAAACTCAATGGAACTCCATCCCGTGTTTATAGTATGGTATGGAAAATATCCTATGATCCAAACACAAAATGACGAAATTCCTCACACATCATATCAGCCTTATAAACTAAGGACTTGCTGGGATAACTTCAGAAAGATGTGTACATTGTCATGTTATTGTCATAATGAATGTGCGAGACCAAATACGTGGCCATTTCACATTAGTATTAGAATACCTGTTTCGCAGAGGCATTATAAAGGCTTATATTTCAGATAAGGTTAATCAGTTTCCGCCGAAGTATAAATTGTTAACAGCTGCGAACTGAGACAGACGCTAGGAGTCCAGACAGCAGCTAGGAGCCCAGACAGCAGTAGATTCAACAAGAGAAAGTGGCCATAAACTCAACACAGAGGGGCTAACAATTAATGCAAACATTTTTACCTGGATAGTTACCTGAAACAAGGTTAGAAAAACTAGCTACTGAACAAAGTGACTTATCAAGAAATATAAGCCTTTATAATGCCTCTGCGAAACAGGTATTCTAATACTAATGTGAAATGGCCACGATTTACCTGGATAGTTACCTGAAACAAGGTTAGAAAAACTAGCTACTGAACAAAGTGACTTATCAAGATTAAGAACTGGTTTAGGAAGGAGACACCCCCCCCCCCCTCTGATGGCAAGCGTTTTTGTGTGCGAGTCAGGATTACGGAAGTTAAGACATAAAAACCTCTTGTAACACTGGCTCATTTGAACATTTCCTCTGGCATGTATATGGTTTATAGGCTTGGAATTTGGTTAAAATCTGCCGCTCATTAAAAATAACATACCTTACCCTCCTGATCAATACTACCTACCCAATCGCAGATAAATATATAAGGTAGAAAGAAAAGTTAAGCAAATCACCTCAACACACACCAAGAAATAAAGTACGCATCATCAGATCCCAAACAGGGTGACTTAGGTAACCCAAGTGTATGGAAGAGATTGAACATTTTTTTCTACTACAGATTTTGTAAGACGTTTATGCAGAACTAGAGATTTGTATTATCTCACTATAATAATGAGTGTGAGTGAGGTGCCATGTCTTGATATGGTGGACCTTACATTATGCTCAGCATTACAATATTTCAAAGGCGGTGTAAGATACATCCCGCACCTAAGATATGATAACTTCACAAAGCTCCAACAGATGATTCCAATGCACCCAAAGGAACACTTGAAAACCTGCCAAGAATGAGCTCCACATTTCCCATGGACATGACCTGCTAGCATGCAAGTTAGTGTCACATCCAACTAAAAATGCTGCATAGAGAATTTTGTATCCAACAAAATGTTTTAAACAGAGCCCCGTTCATTTCAATTAACAGACACTTTCTGGAAGCTGTCAGGGTAAAGAAAGTTTCTTTTTATCTAACACAACATAAAATTTTATTGAAAAAAATCATAAGATTGAAATCCAATGAAAAATGACATTAACAAATGCATTTGGGAACTACAGCAGAAATTTAGATTTAGCATAACTAATTTTCAAGTTATTTTAAGTATTTAAGTTACTCTGTTATTGTATTAACAAATTATACTATTTTCCTTTGATTTCAATTATAATATCCAATCTTATTATGTTGATAAAAAAAAAATATTAAGTTCTTTTCAAAATGGTTATCAAAGAAAAAAAAGGTATTGGGAAATCGGTACAGTTTTGAATACAATCTTTGTTGTAAAAAATGATGCCAATTTTTTTTATAATTGTTACTGTTGATTAGTATTCTCTATAATTATGTAATCCCCCCTTTCTGATTCACTCAAGTTAGTCTAACAAACTTAACATCACTTCATTTTCTCAGCAAAATAAAAAGGTGGCCACAGAAAGCAGAATGGTGAATTATAGCAAAGCTAATGCCATACAAAGTGCAACAAAACACCACTACTCAATAGAAGCTTGGTCTCTTTATAATGATATCAGTTTGCTTCTTGCTGTCAACTACATTGTGGGCTCTATTAAACAATATTTATTTTTAACATAAAGTTTAGTGTGGCGCAAGAAAAAAATAGTAAACAACAAAAATAAAAAATATCTTAGTTTTATTTCAGCTTGAGGAAAATAAATGTCAGAGCAATTTATGTCAATGAAAGCACCAGTTGGTGAACAACAAAAGAAGACTTAAAAAAATACCTACCTTTTGGGAATATTTTGTGTAGGAAGCCTTCTCTTGGCTTCTCTGAGATATGTTTGAGCTCGTCTTGCGGATTACAGCGCGGTCCGTTTGTACAGTCGGTAAAATACATGAGTAGAAAGACATCCAGCATGATCCATACCATGGAGGTGGCTATGATCACCTGAAATAAAAACAACATAAGAATAAGAACTAAAAAGCTCAGTTTTTAAATCTTCAGAGAATATCTTTTAATAGATATAGATTTGAAACAGCAATTTGCCACCCTAACGAACACAGCTAAACACAAGACAAATTGAATTTCATACATGAGCAATGAAAAACAAGAAAACACCTAAATATGGTACAATAAGACTTCACTGCCATTCTCAGATTTCAATTCATTCAATACTCTAATGCAGACATGTATGCTTCATTCATAGTCTTGACACTCACCATCCCCAACCCTCTTTCTAAGACCTCTACTTAGGTAGGGGTTAATAATCACTTTTAAGATCAGGATTTTAAAATAAATACCAGTAGTACATGGAAATAACAAATTCAAGCACCCTCTATCGATAAAGGCTTAAAATATAAGTTAATGGTGGTAATAGTTTCTAAAGATATAGACTTATATATAAATAATTATTTTAAAATATATAAGGGAAAAAAAAAAAAAGAACATAATCTTTTCGGAACATGGTTTTAAATAAAACACAAAAAGTTTAAAAAAGTTTCTTTTTTTTCCCTAGGTACTTCCTCCATGAAAACAGATTACATTTTGACAATGAAGACTGTTAATGACAACAAAGGTTACTAGGAAATGAATATTTTAACACACAATTTCAGTTTAGCTAGATGATTAGAAGAAGGTAACTTGAGTTGAATTATGCATGAAAGAAAGATTACAGTCAAGGGAAGATGTATGAGTCTGACCTCTTATTAGTTTTTCATTTATAGTAATAACATACAGCAATGAAATTATATAACTAAGTTAATTACGCATTCACACACATGTATATGACTAATATATAAGACTTGCATCAAAATTATTTTCTCCTAAAAAGAATAAATTAATATGGTAAAAGAATAGTTGAATTCATGCAATACACTTGCTATGTGTACCACTTGTGAATAATAGATATTACTAAGCAAAAAAACCCATAGAATGGTTAGGGCAATTAGCTAAAACTATTATATTATTGATTACTATTTATTATGCATAACTCTCATAAACCATAAATGTTGAGGGGCAAATGTTGAGTTTGTTCAGCATAATTTTGCTAACAAATATTAAGAATTTTATGCAGGTCAACATTTAAAAAAATGTATTTATATCACATGAGTTTTGGTAATCTGTTTATGCGTTTAATATAAAGCACACTAAGCCAGAAGTAGGGATGTTAATACCATTTTTTCTGCAAACTGGTGATGGGTTTTAAAAATGTTTTTTTTGCTTTTTGCAATTAAGGGCTCTAACTTAGCCGGAATGCATGGTAACAGGGTTCTGTAAGCAGCCAGTTACATTGCGATACAACAATGTACAGAATGGGAGGGTGGCTCGCCCAGAAGGGTATTTTTTAGGACAAAACTTTTGATCCACTTCATACACTTCAAATTTCTTATTTTGTACATTTATTCTTGTTACATTGTAGTTTTGTTAGTGAGGGGATGCAAAATTATGGGAGACTGTGATCTGCAGACACGTTGAGATCTATAGCAGAATAAAAACTTGCAAAAACAAGGTGTTGACTTTCTCAGAAAAAAATAATCCAGTCACAATCGATTTTTTTTTTTTATTTTTTTTTTTTTTACAACTATACAGTGATGGGTATGAACAGATACACAAAGCATGAACAAGTAGCCTATGATTTAAGGCAGTATACATCAATTGTATTATTATAAAAATTATTTTACTTATTAAATAATAAATAAAATACATTTACTTTTGGTTTATTATTTTATTTATATTTTTAAAATGTGTATTTTTCCCCTCTTCTTTTTTATATCATGGTAAAAACAATCAATAACTGGCTTGTGGTTTTTTATCATTGAAAAATCTTTAAGCAAGTACAAGAAGTATTTCAATAAGAAAAGAAAACAATATTGGTCTCTCTGAAATATATGTTTACTACATGTTTTTAATATTTATGAAATAACATATTTGATCAAATAATGCCACAATTTAAGAGGTTGGTGAACCCTTCCCGGGGCTCCCGGTTGACAAGTCTGTGGTGGCTTGTCAATTAGGAGGCGTCGGCCAGCGACCCCCTCTATGTTACCCGGGGAACACAACCACTGGGCGCATCCTGCGTGGGCAGACAAGGGGCGTGCTTGGTATCTGCCGTAAATAAAACAGCACCTACAGGGCTGCCAGTTGTGAAGCTTCACAATTGGAAGAAAAGGCAGAGACAGGGTAGGGATCATGATTACAAGTTGCCGTTAATGAATATGAGACGAGAGGCGAAGGTGGTAACCTCTGGCCGATGATTCCTACTATGCAGCCCTGAGAAGCTGCTCCAAGGCAATTTTCTTATTAGCTACTTGGCAAATTAGTTGCCTTGTGGAAACCCATTGTAGAATCCCTCTTATAGGTCGTCCAATGTTTCCCCGGGATGGGTGGGGGAAGATTTTAGGACATAAATTTTACCCTCCCGACTCCTTAGAAAGTCGATCGTGTGCAATGTGTCGGGTGTCTTTGAGTTGGGGCGGCCTCCAGCGGAAACCGGTCAAGCGGACTCGGGTGGGGGCTGTCCTGACAAAGAGACATCCCCGACATGCCACTCTGCGGCCCCATACTGGGTTGGGGAGGGCAAAAAGAGCGCAAGCTTGACGGCCTGCTGGCGCCATTTCTTAATGTAATATATGAGGTGAAGAAAACATTTCATAATTTGTTTATATCAACTTTTATTTTAATTCAGGGAGTTGCTTATTTTAATTTACTGGCCAATGTTTTAACCATCAATTATATGATAATAGCAAGGTTAAAAATATAAATATAATAAAGAAGGTGATTCATATACCAGTACTCATAAATCAATCATTTATTAGAAAGAACTGAAAATCTGTACCCCAATGTGATAATTAATTAGTTTCAATATCTAGTTCTAAAGTGACTGCGGTGCTGGAATATGGAGATAAGGAGAAAATGATGAGGAAAATGATAGTCCTAACGGAGGGGAAAAATGTGGTAAAAGGGGCTACAACTGGATCTCCTAGTTTATGCATACAATTTTTAAACAATGAAATTAGGAATAAGGAAAGATATGTGATCGGCAATTGGGAAATCTCTGCTCACTTGTATATGGATGTTATTTAAAAAAATGAGAAAAGAGAAATAGAATCCCACTAAGAATTTTTCATTGGTAATTTATTTTTAAGTCAGATGTCTGAGACAGTACCATTATGAACTCACCTTACAGTATTGAAAACGTAACCTTCCCATCTTCATTTCTGGAATATCAATAAGTTACACATGAACTATAAGAAAAACCTGAGGAAATAAAGATTGAAATTAAATTATAACAAGATTATTAAGGACATAAGAACACATTGGATTGGACTTGAACGTCTCCTTATATTACCTACATGGAATAAAGAATTATAAGTACCTATGACTCCATATATATGATTTTATGTTGAAGGTAATGTTGAAGAAGAATCATAAGGACATTATTGAATTTAATTTTGCCTGAATTAAAAACACAGCTTGCTTCAGTTTAACCCCTGTGCAAATTTATTTTTTTAAATTAAAAAAATAAGATTAATTCGACACCCCAAATCTCACTGTCAGCAAATTGTATCAAAATGACCAAGTGAGGCAAGTCATCGGTCACAGTATTTTAAATTGCTGAATGTTCCCTTTGTTCATCTAAGTAAGCAACAATGATGAAGAAAATATCAATAAGTATCAACAGATTTGCTTATTAATTACATATCAATGAATTACTATCTGAGCTAACCATACAAATTTGGGGTAGGAATGGTTAATTATTAGATGAATAATTTTTGATGGCGAAAATATGACGCAAGCAGATAGATCAAAGTTTTGTACATTAATGTAATGATATTTAATATGAACTAACTAAAAAATTATAACCTTTCTGTTTCCCATTCAAATCATGAAATAACTACAAATGACTAGCCTGAAATTGCCTGAAACAACTGACTCAAGTCTGGAGTGCAAATGTCAAAAACATACCAGTCAGGCCTTCCCCTTGGTTTAATTTTAATCAGAACTGAGAAGAGTAACAGAAATGCCCAAAGAAAATCTTAGACCTAAGTAGACCTACACACAAAGTTAGGCATACACCATGCCTTTGTGACCATGACCATAGTATGGTGTACATTGTATGGTCTTATTTAAACTACTGTGTTCATAAAATATGATCATGTTAATAGCTAGTGTTGCATTAATTCAGACTAATCAAGTTGTTACAACATTTTTACTGTATGTGATGTACATCCATCACTACTAACTAATCATATTAATGCATCCCATTGAGCCAGAGATGCATACCTTCAATGACATGAACATACTTGTGAGATACAGACTACAGTACATCCATGCGAATACCATTCAGTCTCATGGAAAGTGGTAACTGAGTGTGAACAGCGTTAGGGTTTTTAGAGATAATTAATTAAGTAGATATTTAGTTTTAACTTGATTATTGGATGGAATGATGACACCACCGAGTCCAGGATGAAGAGCGACCATCCATGACACAATCCATGTATTGCAAACTTATGCAATAACCTTTTTTAGATCTAATTAAGTAATTTTAGTAATTATTGTTAGTCACTGTAACTGTTAGAGCAACTTATGAACATGGAATAATATAAATTTATAGACCTAATTATTGTAAATATTATTTATTAATAGGAGGCCAGATAAGATACTGATAGGTAGGGACTAATTAATAACTGAAAGTGTTACTCATTCAAATAACCCTCTTATTTAGTTGGTTAAGTCTTATTCCAACTCAGTTACAAGTTCAGTAAGTGATTACTTTATTTTCTGAGCAAACAGATAGCCAACAGATCGTGTGTCTTGATTTACATCTTTACTTGTTTTAGTTCAGTTAACTTAACTTAGTTACTTAGACTTACTTAGTTAACTTAGTAATTTTCATCTTTTTTCAGTTCTATTAAATTTAATCAAGAAAAGTTTAGGCTCAGGCCTTGGTAAAACAAAAATGTTTAATTTCAACACTTGCCTTTAAATAATGCAAAATTAAAATTATCTACTGTTAGTCAAAATCACCTGAATGAAATTAAAGTGGAGAAAAGTATATTAATTGTATTCCTCTTCTAAACCATTATCGTATCGTATCCATCCTGTCCAACGCAACGGAAGTTGTCTATATGGCAATTGTTATGCCAGATTTTTTCACGGCCTAAAAGATAATCAATGCTTATGTTCATACTATGTATTATTATTTCAATACTTAATTTTTTAATTAAATTTAATTAACACTTTTTTTACATGACTGATTTTCATTTATTACCATAAGTTATGTTCAAGAAAATTTTCAGCACTAAAATTATAAAACAAGAATTATTATTAAAACGGCTGTTGGCAATGACTTTCAAAAGTGACGAGATAAAATAAAGATCTATAATTATACTATAAATTATTTCGTCTTTCTTGAGCAAAGAATTATACATTAGGCAGAAGAATATATGAATATGCTCAATTTAATTATTCACAAAATGAAAACACATTACTCATCTTATGTCGTCACTACATCAGACCGAATGCCTATGAAACATCGACGCAGGCTATTTATCTCATATAATTACTTGCTTCGGCTGAATCGGGGATATATTACAAAACGTATAACTTATTTGACTTATAACAAGTAGTAGCTCCTGTGCTTAGGTTTAAAGAGTGTTGATAACAAATTTTACATGCAATGGGTGTGCAAGCACATGAGATAATGCGTCAACGAACAAGAGATATTTTGTTGTTATGCTCACGAACTTTGATTTATTGGATATTTCCGAGAGGTATTATTGCCCTACAGATTAATAATTCTTGGCTCTTGGCACATAGACAATTTTAAACCCTTTATATTAACTTCGCTTTTGCTCGTGGTTGGTTGGAAAAATCTTCGGACGGCTTAATGACCCACTACCCGTCAACCTATCGTGTTGAAACTTAGCACATTATAGACTCGTTGCCGATAACAAGACATTTTGTCAAATTTTCAGCCCGCCCCCCACCTAAAGAAAAATAACATTAATTAATTTTAAAAAAAATTAATCTTCCTGTTTTTCAAGGGGAAGATAAATAAAATATAATGACACTGATTTCACGAAATAAAATCCAGATAACTGCTCAAAAATGAGATTCTTTAAAAAAAAAAAAATAAAAATAATAATAAATAAATTATATCTCAGTGCATTTGGTGCGTAATATTTTCTTTCGTTTTTTTGTTTCTGAAATAGTTGGTGAAATAAATCTGCGGTGTAAAAGCGGGTGGATCATTAGCTTAATAATGTAGTGCAGGTGCGTGAAAAAAAAGTGTGCAGTTGCGAGCCTTGGGGGTAAGGGGGCACTAATCTTGCTTTTATAAAGTGCGTTACTTGTATGGATATTTTGTCAAATTTTCAGCCCCACCCGCATCACTCCATATTGCATTTTATTAAGGATTTATACGAAAAATGTTTTTTCATGCGTTGTTTCATTATAAATTAAAGGTATAAAATAACACTAATTCATTGTATTTTCATAGGGATTTGAGCACAATAATTCATTGCATTTTAAAATCCTTTTATAGTAACTTCGCTTTTGTTCGTGTATTTCTTTCTGGTTTCGTGGCAAAATATTCAGGAGGCTAATTAATCCACTTCCTGTCAACACATCGAGATGAAACTTGGCACATAGACTCGTTTCCGATTATTCAAATTTTAAATAATTGGGGTGGGGCTTCAGGAATATTTAGGCATCACTTTCATTCTAGCTACAGCCAGCCAAACAATGGCGGCTGCAATGCATGAACTTTCCATTTACTAAAGCTACTTAACAAAACATGCATTCGAGTAACGCAATTTTTAGCCAACCCCCCCCCCCCCCCCCCCCTCCCTTTTCCCCCCCCCCCCTTTTTTTTTTTTACATTCCCTTTTACACTGCAGATTTATTACACCAACTATTTCCGTAAAACAAAATAAAATATTACGCACCAAACGCACACACGGTATGTTAAATGAATCTCATTTAGAGCAGTTATCGGGAATTTTTGTTGGTGAAATCAGCGCCATCTGGTAGCGTTAGTGACATTGTGAGGAACTTTGATTGGGCAAAACGAAATACATACACACAGAAAAAACCCCACAAAAGATCCAAGCCCGAAACAAAGATATTTATGCATGCACGTATATAATATATGTTGGTATGTGTATTTAAATAAAATATTGAGATTAGCATCTACAGTTTATGACATTCACATACTCTAAGTGTGATACACCACAGAGGCCACACACTGATGCATAATGGAAACTCAGCCTCCCACTCGAGAGGGTTTGAACTGCGTGAGCGACAGTGCTTCCATCTACCGTGGACTCGCTTCTTACCTCTGGTAAAGTGCGTATGCGTGGAACAACCGAACGACCAGTCACTGGCAAGTGTCAACTAAACAGATCATTGCAAGCTTTTTTTTTTTATTAACTTAAAATTTGTTACATTTTGTTCCCCACCAAGGACGGTGACCACTGACTTTGCGAATTATTTATCATAGTATTAAATATTATGTGGAGGTATTAAAGAAAGAAAGAAAAATCATTACAATGTATGTCATTAATAAATGTTGAGCAAAATAGGGGGTGCTGGAGTTCACTAAAGCCTCTCCTGGTGGGAACCCTGGCCTTATTAGTTTTAAATAGGTATATGCCTTCATTAGTATGTACCGTTAAAGAAATACAGACAGCTTTTGGTTGATATGTTATTATTTCAAAAACTTATTTTTTTATTAGGCGTAAGTAATTATATTGTGATTTTTTCCCCCTCTACTTGAAGACTGTGTTTTGTGTGTGTAAGAGTCATGCCTCCACTTCACCATGCTAAGACCAAGGGAATCTATGTGCATTCACAAAGCCAATGACCATAATTCATGTAAAGAGACCTACCCCGCTCCTCCACACACAGAAAAAAAAAAAGAAAAAAAAAGACAACCAAAAAAATAGAACGAGAAGGGTCAATTTTTTAACGTCCCCCCTTTTAAATTGGTTGTCATGATCTGTAATGTGTTACGGTCACATATTGTTCGCAATTTGCTAATAAAATATAACAACGTTAATTTTCAGCGCTCAGTGTAGAGTAAGGGTATTTAATTTTTCAACCCATTACCAAACACTCACAACTCCCACGTTTTCTGTATTTATTCACAAGCGGCAGAAAGCCAGACAAAGGTATCAGCCATGTTTATTGTTTGACATTCAATATTTATACACAACGCCACTCTGGCCAAATTTATCACTGTTCTTCTACGGGAAAAAATGTTATTTGGTCGTAAATAAATCATTACTTGTTAATAATGAATACAGACACAGACAAAGGAAACAAATGGTAAAAAGGCGTGGGGGATGAGATAGAACGAGAGCATGAGTGAGTGAGTGTGTGTGTGAGAGAGAGAGAGAGAGAGAGAGAGAGAGAGAGAAAGAGAGAAGAGAGGGAGAGAGAAAGAGAGAAGAGAGGGAGAGAGAAAGAAATAATTTCGGTTTAATTATTTATTTATTTATTTCATGGGGTGAGTGGGGGAAAAAGGGGGTGGGGTATAGTTCTGTCTATTAATAATGCAAGAAAATAGGGAGAAACAGCATAGATTGGCATAGACCTGTTTGTATGTATTCAGTGCCTGATTAACATAAAGAAAATTGAGGCACATTGCTAGGGGCCTCATGGCTTTAAGGGGCCTCACGGCTTTTAGGGGCCTCACGGCTTTTAGTGGCCTCGCGGCTTTTAGGGGTCTCATTTCTTTTAGGGGCCTCACGGCTTTTAGGGACCTTTTAGCTTTTAGGGGCCTTGCAGCTTTTAGGGGCCTCACAGCTTTTAGGGGCCGCACAGCTTTTAGGGGCCTCATAGCTTTTAGGGGCCTCACTGCTTTTAGAGCCGCACAGCTTTAAGGGGCCTCACAGCTTTTAGGGGCCTCATGGCTTTCAGGGGCCTCACGGCTTTTAGGGGCCTCACAGCTTTTAGGGGCCTCGCGGCTTTTAAGAGACTCACTGCTTTTAGGGGCCTTGCGGCTTTTATGGGCCTCGCGGCTTTTATGGGAACTCATGGCTTTTAGGGAACTCATGGCTTTTAGGGGCCTCGCGGCTTTTAGGGGCCTTACGGCTTTAAGAGGCCTCACAGCTCTTAGGGGCCTTTCAGCTTTTAGAGGCCTCGCAGTTTTTAGGGGTCTTTCAGCTTTTAGGAGCCTCGCAGCTTGTAGGACACTAACTGCTCTTAGGGACCTTGCAGCTTTAAGGGGCCTCACAGCTTTTAGGGGCTGCGCGGCCTTTAGGGGCCTCACGGCTTTTAGAGGCCTCACAGCTCTTATGGGCCTTTCAGCTTTTAGGGCATTGCAGCTTTTAGGGGTCTTGCAGTTTTTAGGGGCCTCACAGCTTTTAGGGGCCGCACGGCTTTTAGGGGCCTCACAGCTTTTAGGGGCCGCACGGCTTTTAGGGGCCTCGTAGTGTGTAGGGGCCTCACAGCGTTTAGGGGCCTCATGGCCTTTAGGGGCCTCACTGCTTTAAGGGGCGACGCGACAAAGAATCCTTGCTTTAATAAAAAAATTGTTTTGATTTTAAAAGAAGTCTATTTATAAATATCTTTATCAAACAATTGATAAATGGGAAAGAGATGGAAGTTAGGGAAAGAACACACGCCGGACAGATTTAACTTCAATTTTCCGTTGGACCAAACTTCTGTCGATCAATTTTCCGTCGACGAAATTTCTTTCAAAAAAATTTTCGGTAACCGTCCTCGTATGATGACAGGAGAGAAGATAACAAAAAATCTTAAGCTACATAAAAGAAGATTGAAAAGGGACCCAAAAAATCCAAATAGGACCATCGAGTCATCCGGTTAGGGGGAGGTTGGGATTACGGTACGCTCGTAGGTGGCTTGCTAGACCGATCCTTGCTCGGAATAATCTAAGACACAGTAGGCATGGAATAGTTGCTTTAGACGGTGACCTAATGTTGCTCTTTTGGACAAGCCTGCGTGTCTCAGCTGTGGCTATTCTATTAGCTTCATGGGATTTAGCCCCCTTCTTGACAGCAGTTCTCCACCTGGCTCTGTCCTGGGCTGTCTGCACCCATTGAGTAGGGTTTATGCTGAAGTCCTTTAGTGCCACTTTCAGTGAGTCTTTGTAACGCTTTTTTTAATCTCCTTGGGAGCGCTTGCCTAACGTGAGTTCTAAAGAATAATTGTTTCGGGAGCCGGTGGCCTTCCATACGGGCTACGTGTCCCATCCAACGGAGCTGAGACTGCATCAGAGTGGTGAAGATACTAGGTAGGTTCACTCTAGCGAGGACCTCGGTGTTGGGGACTTTGTCTTGCCACCTGATGTCGAGGAGTTACCTGAGGCTGTGAAAATGCTTCAGTTTCTTGGCGTGACGCTGGTAGACTGTCCACGTTTCACATCCATAGAGCAGTGTCGGGAGGACGGCTGCGCTATAGACCTTGAGCCTTGTTTCTCGTCTGATACCTCTCCTGTCCCAAACAGTGCTGCGGAGCCTGCCAAATATGGCACTAGCTTTTGCGAGTCTGCCATTCCTTTCATCATCCATGACGACGGATCTAGAGAGGGTGCTGCCCAAGTGAGTAAATTTATCCACCGGGTTGAGACGCTGTCCACTAATGATGGACTTGGGTTAAACGTAGGGCTTACTGGGAGCTGGCTGATACATCACCTCAGTCTTCTTTGTGTTGATTGTGAGGCCAAAGTTATTGCAGGCCTCAGAGAAGATATCAACGCTGTGTTGCATGACGGCTTCTGAGGGAGCGTTGAGGGCACAATCGTCTGCAAACAGAAGCTCGTTGATCGTGGTATGTTTGACCTTGGTTTTAGCTTGGAGCCTCCTAAGGTTAAATACTGATCCATCAGTACGAAACCGGATTGGCCAGCCCGTGGCGGAGTCCTTAAACGCATCAGACAGCATTGCGGAATACATAATACTGAAGAGTGTGGGAGCAAGAACACAACCCTGTTTCACACCATTTGTGACGGGGAATGCTTGAGATGATTGACCGTTGTCCTGCACTCGGGCCATCATACCACCATGCAGCTGACGGATAATGTTGGTGAACTTGTCTGGGCATCCGTATTTCTTCATGATTTTCCACAGGCCACTTCTATTGACCCTGTCAAAGGCCTTATTCAAGTCGATAAATGTAGAATATAGGTCTGTATTTTGTTCCTGGCATTTCTCTTGAAGCTGTCTAGCAGCAAACACCATATCGATAGTTCCGCGTTTTTTTGCGGAAACAGCATTGACTTTCGGGTAGGAGACCTAGCTCCAGATGTGCATTCAGGCGGTTCAGAAGGGCTCGGGCCAAGATCTTGCCTGCAATGGACAGTAGTGAAACTCCGCGGGGATTGTCGCAGGCCTGACGGTTTCCTTTGTGTTTGTACATGTGAATAATTGAGGCATCCTTGAGGTCTTGTGGTACAGTTTCCGTCTGCCAGATGATTTGGAATAAACGCAATAGCTTATCCGTCAGCGCTGGTCCACCCTCTTTGTAGATTTCGGCAGGAATCATGTCGGGGCCAGGTACTTTGCCATTGGACATTTGGCGGATTGCTGTCTGTATCTCATCAAAAGTTGGGACGGCGTCCAGTGAATTGTTCGTTGGGACCTGGGGGAGTCTTTCAATGGCCTCATCATTAATGATGGAAGGCGTATTGAGAACACTTTCAAAGTGTTCCGCCCATCTTTCCAAGATTTTCTCTTTGTCTGCAATGAGCGTAGAACCGTCAGCACAAAGGAGAGGGGAAGAGCCTGATGTGGCAACACCATAGATTTCTCTCAGGCCACGGTAGAAGTTTTTCATGTCTTTCTTGTCCGCAAAGCCTGTATTTCATCAGCTTTTGAATTCAACCAGGAATCTTGCATCTGGCGCAGTTGTATCTGGACCTTGCTGCGGATGCCCCTAAGTGCAGCTGTCTTTGCTGTTGACATTGGGTCATCATGGAGGGCCTTGTACGCCCGGCATTTTTGCTCAAGAAGAATTTAAATCGCTGTGTTGTTTTCGTCAAACCAGTCTCTGTGTTTCCTCGTAGAGGGTCCGAGGCGCTCAGCGGCTGTATTATAGACCGTCTCACGAATCGTGGTCCACACTTTTTCCGCGTCCTGGTTGTCCAGTGTGATTGTATCAATGTATCAAGGCGTTGATCTAGGCTGTCAACAAAAGTTTGTCTCACATCAGGGATCTTCAGCCTATTGATGTTGAGGCGTTTCGGAACTGTCGTGGCAAGAGGTCGTCTCTTAGATTTGATATGAATTTTCATCTTTGAGACGATGAGGCGGTGATCCGTCCAACATTCTGCGAGGTCACAATTTGCGCTCGCAAATTAAGGATAAACACTATTTCACTTAAAATTGCCACATGGAACATACGCACACTGCTTGACAGGGACACTTCTAACAGACCTCAACGTCGCACGGCGCTCATTGGCCATGAACTTGCGAGATACAATATAGACATCGCCACCCTCAGTGAAACCAGACTCTCTGGCAAGGGTGAAATCACAGAAAGGCTTCCTGGCTATTCTTTCTTCTGGAGCGGGCGCGACCCTGACGCAAGGCGAGAAGCTGGTGTTGGCTTTGCTATCAAAACCTCTCTTGTAACCAAGCTCCCCAGCTCTCCAAAAGGTATATATGACCGTCACATGACGTTGAAAATCCCCCTTTGCCATGGAAAGACGTCTGCTACCTTAGTCAGTGCCTATGCAACCCACCACGACAAACACAGAAGAGACCAAAAACAAATTCTATGAAGACCTGAAGACTGTCATCTCTTCCACACCGTCTGCTGACAAACTCATCATACTTGGTGATTTCAATGCACATGTCGGCAGTGACTACACCTCCGGGGGGAGGGGGGGGGAGAGTGATAGGGAAGCATGGTGTTGGAAAGTGCAACAGCAAAGGCCTACTGGTACTTCAGACCTGTGCTGAACATGGCCTTCTAATAACGAACACCACCTTCAGCCTGCCAACGCGCAACCGGACCTCCTGGACGCACCCTCGCTCTAAACACTGCGGGGTATAATATTAATAATAAAAACAATTTGAAACGTAATAATGACATTTACAATGAGAAATTTGATGATGGGAAGTTCGAATACATTGGCATTACAGAAACATATTTTATTTGAAGATAAGCCTTTAATGCAGGAATTATATGGAGGAGAGAAAAAAAACGTGAGTACAGTTTAAATGTTGACGTATCTGAAATAAATCTGCCTCAGTCACACAAACATTTATTACATTTAAAGATGTCGACGTCTTACAGGGGCGTGTCAGTCAAGTAACTTTTGGAGGCCCTCCCCTGCAACCTTTTTGGTGAGCCAAAACCGCTGCATTCAAAGTTGAAAGTTAATTTGCTACCATATCACAACTATGGGCCCCTTAAGTCTACGAGGCACCTTGCAGCCCCAGGCGGTTTGTTCTGCGATGACAACATGACGGCCCTGGAAACAAAACAAGTGGTCAACTTTGCCTTAGACGGTAACACCAAAAGTGAGAATTGTGTTAGAGTTTCGTCTTTTGATGACAGCTGGGATAAATAGAATACCAATTGTAAAGTCAGCTAACTGGGTCAGCTAACTGGGTCAGCTAACTGGGTCAGTGACTTAAAGAACCAAAAGTTTAAAAAATAAAAAGAAGAATTTTATAATTGTCAGACGATGTTTTCTTTTTTTTAAATTACTTTCTATGCCGCTCTTTTGATTGGCCCTTGAAAGACACGATTTTGTTTGGGCACAGCAACGCGGCCTATTAGGGGGCAACAGCATGGTCCGTTTGGGCACAGCAACGCGGCCTACATAGGGGGCAACAGCATGGTCCGTTTGGGCACAGCAACGCGGCCTACATAGGGGGCGACAGCATGGTCCGTTTGGGCACAGCAACGCGGCCGACAAGGGGAGCAACAGCAAGGCCCGTTTGGGCACAGCAATGCGGCTTACACAGGGAGCAACAGCAAGGGCCGTTTGGGCACAGCAACGCGGCCTACATAGGGAGTAACAGCAAGGGTCGTTTGCGCACAGCAACGCAGCCTACATAGGGAGCAACAGCAAGGGCCGTTTGCGCACAGCAACGCAGCCTACATAGGGAGCAACATCAAGGGCCGTTTGGGCACAGCAACGCGGCCTACATAGGGAGTAACAGCAAGGGCCGTTTGCGCACGGCAACGCAGCCTACATAGGGAGCAACAGCAAGGGCCGTTTGCGCACAGCAACGCAGCCTACATAGGGAGCAACAGCAAGGGCCGTTTGGGCACAGCAACGCAGCCTACATAGGGAGCAACAGCAAGGGCCGTTTGGGCACAGCAACGCAGCCTACATAGGGTGCAACAGCAAGGGCCGTGCAAGGGGTGGTCATCTGTTGATTTGACATTAATTTTTGGAAAGGGGGGGTGGAGCCCAAAAATGTCGACTGCTTAGGGGCCTCCGTTTAGGGGGGGGGGGTAGGGGGTCTTAACCCGGGACCGTGCATATTGTAGATATTTTGAGTTGGCGCTGCGTGGCGGGAGAGGGGGTCTTAACCCGGGACCGTGCATATTGTAGATATTTTGAGTTGGCGCTGCGTGGCAGGAGATTGGGGGGGGGGGCGGGGGGCGGAAGCAGAGGTTGACATTATTACAGTGTTGTAATTGATGATTATAACGGGATTGCCCAGTCAATATCTCATAATAAAGATGAACATGTGTTCACATCTGGACTTTCAAGCAATAACCGTGATTCATTTCGATAAAAGAGGGTCTACTCCTCCCAAACAAGGGGACGACAGTAGTTATTAGGTCATTTTTCAGTAACATTGGCGTAAATAGTTTTAAAAAATTTAATTAAATTTATTAGTATTTACTCTATAGCTAACGACCAAAAAATAATTAAGTAAATAAATAAAAAAAATAATAATAAAAAAAATAAAAATAAAAAAAATAATAAAAATTTAAAAAAAATTAATTAAAAAAAAATCAGAATAAAGATGTAGCTACTTATTCCTCTGTAATAAAAAAAAAATCGCTGAAAATCCTATTTCTGAACTCTGGATTATCCGGACTGCAGTCCATATAATTTATTGTTTCAACACTATTTATAACAACATTAGCTCATCAACCAGACTCACGAAAAATGATAGCTGCTCACGGGTTGAAGACTGATTTTGGCACACCCGACCCTCAATGAAACACTCGTATTATAAATCAGACGATAAAGGGACCGCTACCACGATGCCGCCTACACTGACCAACCACCAACTTATCCTGGAAGATGTCCAAAATTTGTAACATTTGATCAGTGGATCGCTCAGAACCTCAGCTATAGCGCCGTACGTTTGGATAATGTTTTAGTTTATAGATTTACCCCCCCCCCCCGCCCCTGTCCGGTTTCTCCAAACTATTTGGCTACAAATTAAGGATAGTGCTCTTATGTTTGATCTGCTTTATCATGCTTTATAAGAATTTCTATAAAAATATAACTTTCTTTAAAGGCAGTGAGAACAGTACAAAGGGCACACTCTTTCATGGACACTGGCGTAGGAGGGTGGGGTGGAGAGGGATGGTACGCCACGACAGCAATTTTTTTTCTGTACATTAATGGGCAGCTGAGTGGTCTAAACTGAGTTTAAAACTAAAATCACAAGTTGGTGGTCTGGAGTTCAATGCCAGCCAAAGCCAAGCCAAGCAAAAACATCACCAGCACCCCGGGTGGATGGGACGCGTTAACCCTGGATGGCAACTCATCAATGAGAAATGAAACTCTGAAATCAAACCCGGAGATGGAATCCGAAGCCCACACCATCGTCACTTTGTGACGGATGCCAGCATTTAGGGGCCAAATGTAGGTGTATTTTGTGGTGAGGGGAGCGGCAAAGATCTATACTGGTGTCACTAATCCTAGAGTCCAAGAGCATGCGCCCCGACCCCCACCTTATCCCGTTATTGTTATCAGTTTTCTCAATGTTAAAATGCTTTTCTCCCTGGATCCCAACTTTCTGAAGTACATGTATATGTAATTTAATTGTATCTTTAAAAAAAAAGAGCAATAATCTACTAAATATATTATTCCATTTTATTGTATTCAAAGGATTAAAAAATTCCTGCAATATGGATATCTAAAAAATTCATATTCCACTAGAACTGTAAGACATGATAATAATTTTTTTTTTGTGGGGGAGGAGGGGGACATGACAGACAGGGAAATATACCCCCCCCCAACCGAGTGGTGGAAGCCAAAACATCCCCTCCCCCAATAGCTTAGCAAGGTTTCGTCACTAAGGGGAGGGCTAAAAAATTTATTATTTAAAAAATATAACAAAAGGCATCCACACCAAAATAAAAAGTGCCAGAGGTGGAGCGAGGGTGTTTGGCGCCCGGGGACAAGATTCGCGCCAGGGGACAAGATCCATTTTAAAGCGCCCCTTTTCTTTTTTTTCAACTCTCAAACCCATTATTTTTATAAATAAAATAATATCAAAGCACATTTTGGCGCCCCTAACTAGCTGGCGCACGGGGACATCTGTCCCCCCTGCCCCCTCCCTCGTTACGCCTCTGAAAAGTGCAACACATAAAATGGATTATGATTACGTGGGTTTATTTTTGTCGTTGAAACACCTTTACATACCACATATCCGAAACAGTACATACACATACATAGGCCTAGAGTAACTATTTTTATACCAAAAGTGTGCCGAGACAAAAAAAAAAAAAAAAAAAAAAAAAATACGGTTAAATAATTGTTAGAATACTGTTGAATATTCCATAAAGATATTGATGACAAACTATTACAGAATCGCTACTAAATCAATCTAACTTTCTATGGTGTAATGGTGAGTCCAGTAGCGCGCAAGTACAATTTTTCTTTTGTTTTACGGAAATAGTCTCACTTTAAACATGATGTAATAAATCTCCATAAGCTCCACCACTACGGCATTACAGGCAACCTTCACTCCTGGCTCTCAACATTCCTAACACAACGTACCATGCAAGCAGTGGTGGACGGCTTCCAATCAGGGAAAGCCACCGTAGATTCATGAGTTCCACAAGGCACAGTGCTGGGCCCCCTTCTCTTTCTCTGTCACATAAACGACCTACCCGATACAGTACATTCTCAAGTGCGGCTGTTCGCTGATGACTGTCTTATCTACAGAGAGATAAACAGCTACGATGACCACAACAATCTCCAAACAGATTTTAAGTGCCTTATGAATTGGGCGGACAAATGGAGCATGAAATTTAATGAAACCACCTGTTACACTATGACAATCTCAAGAAAAAAAACATCAACCCATATTTACTCACTAAACGAGACAATCCTCCAACAAGTATCCAATAGTCCATACCTTGGAATTCTCTTCTCAAATAACCTAAAATGGTCACCCATATAAACAAAATTTAAAAAAAAAATCCAACTCCACCCTAGGTTTCATCCGAAGAAATCTGCGCCACTGCCCAACGTCCTGCAAACAAAATGCCTATCTCGCACTCGTCCGTCCACTACTGGAATATGGTGCGATCATCTGGTACCGACACCTTAAGCAAGACGTGGACACGATGGAGTGAATTCAACATAATGCGGTGCGTTTTATCGCTCGAGACTAGAAATCCACCACTACTGGCTTCGTCACTGGCCTCTTAAAAAGATTTGACATCCCCCCTCCCCCCTTAAAGACAGACGAGAGGAACTCCACCTGACATTCTTATATAAAGTGATCATGGGACTGGTTCCGGCCATCTCAGCAGGCACGTACCTCGCCCCACAGAAGTCGGGTAGACTGATCAGAGCAAAACGCTCACTGAACACTGACTTCACCACTGACATTCCCTTAAAAAATTACACCCGAAACAATAGCAAATGTTTCAAAGTGCCTAAGTGCAACACAGTGCAGAATCAATAATCTTTCTTCCCACGGACGGAACTATATATAATAGCATGGAACCACATGAACGATGCCACTGTGAACTCGACATCGGTCGAAAGCTTCAAGGCTGCCCTGGCATCAGCTAGGAGCTGTTAGAATAGCAACATCATAACCCCAACCGTTGCAAAGATGCCAGTACATGGATGCAGCAACGAAACATTACCAGAACCAGAACCAGAATCTGTGGCGTGAAAGGGATTGGGACATTAGAATATTAATACAGTTCAGGGGAGTAAAAATAGTACGCGGTGTCGTAACGGGGGGTTGGGGGGGGGGTAGGGGTGGTTAGCAATGATTGTTTTTTAAATACTTATTTTGTTACGTAACTTTACTAGATGAGAAGCTCACGCATTGCCGAATTCATTGCTTGGCGTGTTATAACTCAGTAGCTCAACAATTCTGCCCACTTTTCAAACTAACAAATCCGGTGATTGTAAAATAATAGTAATGTTTTTTTTTTTAAAATAACAATTTTAAATAAATCGGACCTCAAGTCGGTGGCTCGATGGCTGTGTGGTCAAAAGAGTGTTCTGATTTTTGACTGGAGTTCAACCCTCGCGAAGCACCAAATGTTTATAAAACTTATTAGTTTTATTTTTTTCCATTTCCATATTTTTTTTTAGTCGGAGAAACACAAAACCCTGAAAAAATTGTGTGTGTGTGTCTGGGGGGGGGTGGTGGTGGTTGGAAGGAGTTACTTCATTTCACCCCTGTGTAGACGCCCCTAGTGACAGAAGACATTACAATAATTTGAAGGGAGGTGACAGTAATTTGGGGGACATGCAGTAGTAACTGAGCACATGACTTACTTATAAGGGACATTACAGGAAACATGGCTGTATTTTGGGGGCCATTCTGTACTAATTGGGCACGTGATTTACTTATTTGGGGACATTACAGGAAATATGACAGTAACTTGGGGGACATTCTGTACTAATTGGGCCCATGATTTACTTATTTGGGGACATTACAGGAAACATGACAGTAACTTGGGGGACATGCTGTACTAATTGGGCCCATGATTTACTTATTGGGGACATTACAGGAAACATGACAGTAACTTGGGGGACATGCTGTACTAATTGGGCACGTGAGTTACTTATTTGGGGACATTACAGGAAATATGACAGTAACTTGGGGGACATTCTGTACTAATTGGGCACGTGAGTTACTTATTTGGGGACATTACAGGAAATATGACAGTAACTTGGGGGACATGCTGTACTAATTGGGCCCATGATTTACTTATTTGGGGACATTACAGGAAATATGACAGTAACTTGGGGGACATGCTGTACTAATTGGGCCCATGATTTACATATTGGGGACATTACAGGAAACATGACAGTAACTTGGGGGACACGCTGTACTAATTGGGCACGTGATTTACTTATTTGGGGACATTACAGGAAACATGGCAGTAACTTGGGGGACATTCTGTACTAATTGGGCACATGATTTACTTATTTGGGGACATTACAGGACATATGACAGTAACTTGGGGGACATGCTGTACTAATTGGGCCCATGATTTACTTATTGGGGACATTACAGGAAATATGACAGTAACTTGGGGGACATGTTGTACTAATTGGGCCCATGATTTACTTATTGGGGACATTACAGGAAATATGACAGTAACTTGGGGGACATGCTGTACTAATTGGGCACATGATTTACTTATTGGGGGACATTACAGAAAACATGACAGTGATTTGGGGGACATGCTGTAGTAATAGGACACATGCTTTAATTATGGGGGACATTACAGGAAACAAGACCATATTAGTATTATTATATTATTTTTTATTATTATAATTTGAAAAGACCGCTACACGAACGTTCCCAGCGCGTGATAAAGTAATAGAGAAATTTCTTTTGGACAATGGGAGAATACCGATATAAATGTATTCCATTACGTCGACGAGAGTTGTCTGTGTCTCACCAACTCGTTACACCCAAGCTCACAGTTCGTCTTTTATTCCCGTTGAACGAAACCTTATTAGTGTCAGCTGTATTGGGGGCTAGAATTTCAACCAGAGAAATCAATAACCAACTTATTTCCTCAAATCAGTGTTACTAAATATAGAACAAGTGGTTTTTTGTGTGTGTGTGTTTCCTCTTGCTCCCCAGAAGCGCTGTCAAAGCACAATTCATTGTTGAACTTCTTGTTAATCACGTGTGCACCATGACAAAACGACACCAACAATAATAACAACACTACCCAAACAATGAATCACGACGGCACTGCGACGTACATGCTGTACCTGGTAGTGTCTTCATACACAGCTCATTCTTGTCCCGCTTGGTCGGTGGCATGATTATGGCATCATGGTTGTCCTATCTCTATAGAGATAGCCAGGGCTTGAGACATTATATATTTATATATATATATATATATATATATATATAACCCCAGATAACAATACACATAAATATATATATATATAAAGTTATATTTTTTGGGCACAGTGAAACCTGGAAATAACGAACCCCGAAATAGCGCTGCACCTGTCATATGCTTTAAATCGCACCGGGACGGAAACAGTGTTGGGGTGGGGAAGGAGAAGAAAATCAAGTGCTTCAGAGGCTCACAAGCCCCCGCCCACCCCCACCCCACGAAGAAATACAAGTTTACATTTTTAAGATACCTAGATTTAGTATTGCGGTGAGCTCTATGGGGATCCGGGCTGAACAGTTCAAGATGCGGTTTGACAATTCTGCCCACATTTTAATAAAAAAATAATAAATTAATAATTGGAAGCATGGAAGAGGTATTTGGTGCTTCGTTCCATGTCACCTTATTGGTTACTGCAATCTGACTAGATGTTCAATCCCTTCAGCCAACGGGGGTCAAGGGGCCCCAGCCCGGGCGTATTGCAACCACTATCTATATTATTCCAACTGTCACACATACGTGTAGGTCTATATTATTTCAACTTTCAAATAGTGTAGGTCTATATTATTTCAAATTTTAAGTAGTGTAGGTCTATATTATTCCAACTGTCACATAGTGTATGTCTATTTTATTCAAAATGTCAAATAATATAGTTCTATATTATTCCAACTGTCACATAGTGTAGGTCTATATTATTCCAACTGTCACATAGTGTAGGTCTTATATTTTTTCAACTGTCACATAGTGTAGGTCTATATTATTCCAACTGTCACATAGTGTAGGTCTATATTATTCCAACTGTCACATAGTGTAGGTCTATATTATTCCAACTGTCACATAGCGTAGGTCTATATTATTCCAACTGTCACATAGTGTAGGATCTCATGGTGGTGTCACCACGGGGTTTGCCTCTTCGTGGCGTGCCAGACTAGTAGGGAGGCTTAGTCCTCCAGAAGCCAAAACCCCGGCCACTTGCATGACTTCCAACGCAACGGAAGTGACGCAACAACATGATGACTTGTTGCCGTGGATATGAGGTCTGGGTGGCGGTTAAAGCCCAAACTGATGTTTTAAAATTACGTGGCCCTGAGAAAGCCGCTCCTAGGCGACCGTTTCGTCCCAGCTTTCTTCCCAACCGCACGACTCCCTGGACAGTGGGGGGAGGCAACGCAACACCTTTCCCCCGGAGTGGAAGCAGAGCCGTTCTGACGCACGGAGAGTGGACCGTGAACGCTTTAAACGCAGCGTTTTCGGTCGTCCAGAGGTCCCCCAGGCCGGGGGGGGGGAGTTTCCCGGCGTGCTTCCGCACGTTCTGGCGGTGGGGTGACCCGGCTTCTGGCCCGTGGGGGGGGTTTGACAGAGGTCCCCCAGGCCGGGGGGGGGAGTTTCCCGGCGTGCTTCCGCACGTTCTGGCGGTGGGGTGACCCGGCTTCTGGCCCGTGGGGGGGGTTTGCCGGGGGGTGGGGGTATTAAGAGCTCACGCTCGACGACCCACCGACGCCATCTCCAATGTGACACAGTGTAGGTCTATATTATTCCAACGGTCACATAGTGTAGGTCTATATCATTCCAACTGTCACATAGGCTAGCTTTGAGCTTGTTATGTTAAGTCATACCACGTCATCAAAAGTAAATATCTCTCTTCCCTAGTTGATGACGTCCACTAGTTGATGACGTCCCCTAATTGATGACGTCCCTTAGTTGATGACGTCCTCTTGTTGATGACGTCACCTAGCAGATGACGTCCCCTAGTTGGTAGCTTGCTGTTTCCCTTTTCTACTTCGCTCCTTTTCTCCACCTAACATTTCAATTTAAGTGGGTCATAATAAAAGACCAAATACACTGTATAGAATTTGAGGCCAATGACAGTTCCAATATATCATTAAAATGATATATAATTGATAGTAAACAAATTAACTCTGCGTCTCTTGCACCGAAAATGCCGCCCACTACTATTACATGAATAAAAATTGCCAGGGGCGGACAGGCTCCGCCCTCCACACTTTCCTACGCCACTGCATACCCATGTCTCATTGTATCAACCAAGCCAAACCCACATTCTTTTTCGTCAAATACTATCTAAAATTTGAAATTATACTTTCTCAATTTCTTATTTGTCATTGGGCGCAAAGAAAACTCCATGACTAAAATAACCTACTAGCCACTGAATATTGTAATTTTTAAATTCACAATGGCCGATCCAACAGCCCCCCCCCCATACACAGACACACACACATTTATTAACCGTCTCACGATCAACTGTCACGTGACCAACACCGCATCTCAAGTTCGGTTAATCACGGCACCAGGATAGTAATGTAGATTCCAGAGTAGGAGGACCGCCACGTAGAACACAGACATTGATGACGTCAATCGTCGATTATTCCTGTGAGCCCATCTCCATACATATTACATGCCAAGACACGGATTACGGTCCGCGGTTAGGCGAATGATTCATTCGATGTCATTACAAATCAAGAATAGCCAGGGAGCCCGTTTAAAAGAAACAATCTTAAACGGCATGCGTATCTTAACGCGAATAGTGCACTGCTGGATAATGGAAATTGACAAGTAAGGACGCAAGGTCACAAATGTTGTCTAGGGTGGTCAAGATGTTGTTAATTTTTCTACACGTATAAACTGAACTCTTAAAAAGCAGATGGACCAAAGAGAGTCCTGGAGTTAAGCTTCCTCAAAAGCAGTTTTAAAACAAATGCATTCTTTTATATGGTTGATACGCGCTCTTTATTACAGAATAGACACTCACTGATCTTAATTCTACACTAAAAAATCCAATAGTCTATTACAGGGGTTACCAAACAACGGCCCGCGGGCCGGATCCAGCCCGTGACGTTAGTTCACTAGGCCCGCCGAATGTACTTGAATTTGCCTGATAAACACACGGAACGAAACGATGTTATATAATTTAAATATTATGTTCAGAAATAGGTACTTCAGTTTAAAAAAAAAAAAAAAAATTCCAAAAATATAAAAATATTAACGTTATAAAGCGCTGATTTCAAATAAGAAAATGAAACCAGATTCAACTTTCCAGCTGGAGTACTTTTTGACCTATGAATTTTTAAAGTACGAGTTGGTTTGTTATATTTTTTTTTCTTACTATGGACTGCACGTCCACATTTTGTGGATGAAGTGAAACGTCAGGGAAAGGTTAACCTCATCTGTGATCTCTACAGGATCATTAAAGGATTTCGGAGAAAACTGCCATTGTTTGAAGCACAACTGGAAGGAGAAAACTTTTCTCATTTTCACTGTATCAAAAAGTTTTGCTCTACAATCGACGAAGATGTCAACCTCTATTTTCCTAAAAAAAAATTATTCGTTCCTTGAAGAAGCATTTAAAAAAAAAAAGGATTTTCCGATCTTGACGACATTGAGGGTGACATCTTTCTGTTCCAGAATCCGTTTGATTGTAAACTTGATGATGTGCCAGTTGAGCTGCAGTTGGAGCTCATGATTTGCAAGCAGATTTCTTGTTGAGAGAGAAGCACAGAGAAGGAAAACTTGTTGAATTTTACCGCTGCTAACCTGATATTGAGATTCTGAAACGGGAGAACTTTGTCGCTTTTTATGGCATCAGTGTTTGGAACAACTTATGCCTGTGAGCAAACATTTTCAAAAGTATTTGAAGTTAACACATCAAATGAGATTGACGGATGAACATTTGAAAGCAACTCTCTTGATTGGATGCAGTAATTCCAAACCAAACCTTGATGAAATCTTGAAAGCCAAACGCTAAGTTTCAAAAATCTCAATTACCCTTTTCGCTGCTTAGTTCGTGAGATTCGAATATGTGCGCACTAGGTCTGATGAAGCTATCGTTTTGCTAACGCCGTCTTCTTTGACGAGCTGTTCGGTAACTAAATATGCTTGTTGTCTTTGTTTTGTGTGCATTGTACTCCTTCGCCCATGATTAACATGGAATACGAAACTTAGTTTTTGGTTTTTCCCCCCCAGAGCTTTCGTTCTGGCTTGCAAGTTTTATACAGAATGATTATGCTGCCCACGCTCGTCATTTTGTCAGCTATCCGGCCCCCTGTGAACAAAGCTTGGGGACCTCTGGCGTATTACAATACTGTCAAGTTGTGTTGTATTTTGTGGATATCGGTCAGAATTCTATTTTAAAATACTTTCTTTAATATTTGTTAGAATAGATACTGTTTCTTGAAAAAACTATTCATAACTGCTGCAGAAGAATTTATCGTGATTAAGTTGTCAAAACTAAAATATTTGGTATGTGCATGCTCCAGATCAGTGGTTCTCAACTTTCCTAATGCCGCGACCCGATAATACAGCTCCTGTTGTTGTGGTGACCCCCAACCATAAAATTATTTTCGTTGCTACTTCATAAAGATGTATTTTCCGATGGTCTTAGGCGACCCCCGTGTAAGGGTCGTTTGACCTACAAAGGGGTCGCGACCCACAGGTTGAGAACCGCTGCTCTAGAAGGACATAGGTCTTGTTCCATTGTTTCATTAGCAGTTTTACCTCAACACAAAAGATGTCAATCGTTCCTGGGAAAGCGTTAAAAAGTATTTCCAATAATAAAACCAATACATTTGTTCGACAGGGTTTTTAGCTGGTTCTGTCCATTGCCCGCTCAGCGTTCATATGAAACTCTACCCAAAGGACTTTAAATCAAATCTTTGATCCGAATTATGTTGTCTATTAGATAATTCTTCTGGTCTACTCCGCTGGTCAACATTCTGGTCAACATTCTGGCCTCTGATCCCAGTTTATTGTCAACCAATGGCCACCTGGCCCATGATTCAGGTCTTTTGTCAAAAGTGGTCACCTGGCCTGTGATTCCAGTCTACTGTCAACTAATGTTCACCTGGCCTGTGATTCACGTCTACTGTCAACTAATGGTCACCTTGCCTGTGATTCCAGTCTACGTTCAACTAATGGTCACCTGGCCTATGATTCCAATGTACTGTCAACTAATAGTCACCTAGCCGGTGATTCCAGTCTACTGTCAACAAATGGTCACCTGGCCTGTGATTCCAGTCTACTCCTGGCCTGTGATTCCAATCTACTATCAATTAATTGTCACCTGGCCTGTGATTCCAGTCTACTCCTGGCCTGTGATTCCAATCTACTATCAATTAATTGTCACCTGGCCTGTGATTCCAGTCTACTCCTGGCCTGTGATTCCAATCTACTATCAATTAATTGTCACCTGGCCTGTGATTCCAGTCTACTCCTGGCCTGTGATTCCAATCTACTATCAATTAATTGTCACCTGGCCTGTGATTCCAGTCTACTGTCGTCAACTAATGGTCACCTAGCCTATGATCTGAGTCTAATTTCTTCCAAGGGCTTCGTGGCCCTTGAACTCAGTAAATCTTCAACTAAGGGCTCCTCAACTATAATATGGCCTCTTGTCCTCTGAACTATAAATCTATCGTCAACCGTTGGCCATCCGGCCACTCGTCCTGGCATATCGCCAGCCTTGGGCCATTCTGACTGGCCTAGTCTGTTCCGTCCATCGAATCACAATTTTGGGGACAGCGATATCCCTCATTTCCATATTCTTCCTGTATGTCATGAATGCGAGAAGAGCGTCGCCCAATCTATGAATAGACGTCATGCCCTCTAATGCAGCGCGTGCTCACAAACCGATCATTTCAGCGGCGGTATTGCCAAGAAGTACATCCTAGAAGTAGACTAGGAGCTTTCTTTTTACAATAGCTGATTTATAAGAAAGTTATGAAACGAGATGTTTTGTCTTCAAACATAACATGAAACGATTTTAAAAAAAAAAAAAAAGAATAAATATTGCTAGACTACATGAGATTCCTCTTAGCGTCAGTTCACCATGAGCAAATTTCTTTCAAATTTTCGTTCATACATTTGATGCCATTTTTGTATGAAACCTCGTCACAAATTTCAAATTACTATTTGATCTATTTCTCATTTTTGTAAAAAAAAACCAACAATAAAACTACGCACAAAATAGTGCGTTTATACAAAAATTTGATGCAAATTTGAAGCTAATCTGAAAGGTATTTGATCGTGTCAACTGACGCTAAGGGACACAAACCTATATTGCTGAGTTAATTAGCTTTGAGTAACCTCAGAGATCTTTTACTCGGCAAGGTGATAAATAGATATCTATCTGCCTATTCGTAAATAATTTTATGACGTTACGAGAAAAAAAAACAACATAGCCAAGACGACTTTGTTACTGAATCGGTCACACTACCCAAGACGATAGGGCCATCTGACTTTACCACCCCCCCCCCCCCACACCGGCCCGAGTAGTCACTAGTCACGTGACGTTTGGAGAGCTCCCTGCCACTTAAATACGTTTTAAAATAATTTTATTGTATTTAACCCCCCCCCAACCATCCCCCAAACACTTCACAACTTTTAGCCCCTTAAATATCCGAGGTCCTATGCTGCAGGGGTGGCGGGACCAAAGTGACGCCTCTGCAGACCCCCCTCCCCCCACCCCACAAGACCAAGGCACCAAACACTAAAAGTTAACTTAAATAAAATATGAAAAAAAGAAAAAGAAGAAAAAAAAAAACCAACAACCATTTTTTCCCACAGCAGTCATTTAATGGTCATTCTCATTTTTCTTGTGTTTGTTCCAATCACAATTTTCACATGAGACGTGACATTTTGATATTCATTATCTCAACGCGTTTGGAAACTCTTTGAACCACCCCGACAATGCACACATATATTATGGTAACATTAAAGCACATGTTGTTTCACATGTAAACAAGCTTAGATAAGTTTGGGCGAAGGAAAATGCCTTAGAAGAACACACGGGGTTTAAAGTCATTTTCTCTACACCATCAACCAAACAATTAAAAAAAAAACCAAAAAAAAAACCCCAAAAAAAAAAAAAAAAAAACAAAAAAAAAAAAAACCACCACCTTTTTTTTTTTTTTTTAAAAAAACCACAAAAAAAAAAAAAAAACCCGAAACAAACTCAGCCCCTGACGTCATAAATTGTTAACGCTACATGAAAAACAAATTCATTGTATGAAAACAAATGTAAAAAATCTGCATGACAATGTCTCATAGAAAGAGTAAAGTAATGAATATTTTAAGAATATTTCAATGTAATCTGGCATCCGTCCGTCAAAATGTGAAGGTGGTGTAGACCTTGCAGGACGAAATCACAAGGCCTGGGATTATTGTTTGTTTGTTTGTTTGTTTTTTTTTTTCTCAAGTTTAAACGAGTTAAACTGGTTCCCTACGCACCTGGATAGCCCTAGGGCAGTGGTTCTCAGCCTTCCTAATGCCGCGGCCCGTTAATGCAGTTCCTCATGGTTTGGCGATCTCGCAAAAACAAAATTATTTTCGTTGCTACTTCATAACTGTAGAGTACATGTGTTTTTCAATGGTCTTAGGCGACCCCTGTGAAAGGGTTGTTCAACCCCCAAAGGGGTCGCGACCCACAGGTGGAGAACCGCTGCCCTAGGGAATACCATATGTGGATGATACAGCTTGGCATTAGTAGCGTCGCAGGAGTTGTTGGAATTTTCATTGTGTCAATGTTATCCGCCCAAGGGACTCCATGTCCGGGTTTGAAGTTAAAAAAAGGGGGTGGGGGTACTGGTGGGGCTTGAACTCCAGACCATAAGCTTGTCATTGACTCAGTTTAGATTGATGTCAGAGTTATACCTATAAGTAAACTATGTCAAAAAACATTCCCCAGTCCGCACTGATTGTAGATACGCCATTGGATCTATAAAACAGGCTCTGCCAAGAGTACACACACACACACAAGGCAACACCAATCTATCATTTCCGGGTCAGCCTTTCGAACATTTCTCGCGATTCTTAAAGTCAAAGGTCAAATCTCTTGACGTCACGACAAGAGCTATATTTAGCATCCAATCATTACTGCGTTAACTAGTTACATCCTCTTGGCTTACATGACTTGAAAAGCCAGCCAGCAGGATGCTCCCCCAGTTGAATAGCCAAGAAGTATGATGGTAAAAAATGCTTGGAATTTATGCTGGCATGAATGGGATGTATTCGTGATGCCTGTAAAACATAATTTAATAAATACAACTTGAATGAGGTGACACAAGAGCAGAATTCAAGGCAAAGACACACGAATTACAGGACTCCTTGCCAAACTTCTTTCGATCAAATTGGAGATTATACATTTTGTATACACATTTATGTAATAAATTTGTATAAAAATGGAAATTCCCTAGAAAATCTTCATTAAAGATTGAAAGTATATAATCATTGTAATCATGAATAGGTGGGTTGCATTGGAAGCACTGCATTAGTGTGCATCCATTAACACATTTAATACTTTAGGCATAAAAGAAAATATGGTGTAATGGCGCGCTCAAAATAGAATTCCCGATCACTGCGCTGAATGACAATCTTAAAATTACCGCAAGTGTTTTAGTGCCCAATATTTTCTTTAGTTTGAAGGAAATTGACAAGAAATTTGAATTGAAATATGATGTAATAAATCTTTGGTGTTAAAGTGGAGTGGGGCATCAGACTATTAATATAGTTCAAGGGGGGGAGGGCGGGTGGAAGAACGTGTGCGGCGGCGTACCCTGCCGGGGGCGGTGGGTGGAAGGGGGGGGGGCGTAGCTCTTATTGGGATGCTTAAATATTGCGTTGTTGGGTTGCATGTTTTGTCAAGTAACTTGAGGAGATGGGAAATTCATGCATTTCCGCCGCCATTGTGTAGTGGGCTATAATTAAAACTCAAGCACACAAAAATGGTTACCGGAAATTTGATCGAAAGAAATTTCGTCGACGGTAAATTGATCGACGGTAATTTGATCGAACGGAAATTTGGTGGAGGTTGGTGAACCTGCTGTTAAAATTGCACGCTATCATCACGATCCTCTATGAGTGAAGTGGCTGCCTGGGTAGATGCCAAATGTCAACATCACTGTCCATAATGTGTACACTGTCCATACTGGGTATGTTGTCCATAATGTTTACACTGTCCATACTGTGTAAGTTTTCATTAATGTTTACACTGTCCATACTGTGTATGTTGTCCATAAGGTTTACACTGTACATACTGTGTAAGTTTTCATTAATGTTTACACTGTCCATACTGTGTATGTTGTCCATAAGGTTTACACTGTACATACTGTGTAAGTTTTCATTAATGTTTACACTGTCCATACTGTGTATGTTGTCCATAAGGTTTACACTGTACATACTGTGTATGGTGTCCTTAATGTTTACACTGTCCATACTGGGTATGTTGTCCTTAATGTTACACTGTCCATACTGTGTATATTGTCCTTAATGTTTACACTATCCATACTGTGTATGTTGTCCATAATGTTTACACTGCCCATACTGTGTATGCTGTCCATACTGTTTACACTGTCCATACTGGGTATGTTGTCCATAATGTTTACACTGTCCATACTGTGTATGCTGTCCATACTGTTTACACTGTCCATATGTAAGAGCTAGCTGACGGAACTATGGTTTCAGGAGACGGAAGTGTTGAGAAAGATCAATCAACAATCCCTAACCACAGACACACCCTAACAATCCCTAACCACAGACATACCATACCAATCCCTAACCACAGACACACCATACCAGTCCCTAACCACAGACACACCATAACAATCCCTAACCACAGACACACCATAACAATCCCACACATGCATCAATCGTGACCATTAGGACATAAACACATTTCCAGTCCACAGGCGGCCAATGCACAAACAGCATGACAATATCACATATCAAATATCACAACTACTTAAAACATAATTCATAGAAACATACTTTTCGTGTTTTTTTTTATAAAGCCTTGGCGTACAAATTTTTTTTCAAATGAAATCCAATATTTATGTTTGCACAGTATACATTTTTATTAAAATATGAACGCCTGTATTAAACACCTGTCAATATCAATGTATTTCGTAAAGTGTTCATTACACGCCATTAAATGATGATCAACACCGAAAACATCTTTTGCAAGACTGAACAATTTCTATGATATAATTCCTTAGCATGTGTTCAGCGCACTAATACTTCTACGTCATACCCCGCGCCCCCCCCCCCACCCACTTTCTCCCCACGTGACCATTAAAAAATAATTTAAAATTATTTATTATTATTAAGACTTGCATTTCACTCATAAACCCACCAGATTCCTTTATTATCAGTATTATTTAAGACTTTATTTCCACTCATAAATCCATCGGATTCATTTATTGTCTTGTCTGTGTTCAGCCTGACCTGTGAGGGTCAGCACGGGACAGGAGCAGTATCGTAGTGTGTGCGCGCGCGCGCGTGTGTGTGTGTCGTGACGACTGACTTCTGTCGAGGTTGATGGTGATAGAAAGAATCATGCTGGCTCTACGAGCGTTAAGGGGAGACGGAGTGAACAAGAAATCATGCAACTTAAGACACGGGGGGGGGGGGCAAAAACCCCCCCCCCACCCCCCCCCCCCCCCCCAAAAAAAAAGTAAAAAATCTGCTCCCATCTCAGTCAATATGGGCAAACTGGAAGCCCCAAGACACCGTGGGCATCATCAGCTGGACAAGGTCAGGAAACTTCATGCAGACAACAAGATCGCCAATGGCACACCCGAAGATACCCAAAATGAAAATTAAGAAAAAAAATATTATATATTTATATATTAAGAAAGTCTGTGTAGAAAATATTTTTAAAAAATAAATTAAAAAAAAAATACAATAAAAGGCATCCCTAAGATTCTTCTATGATCTCCATTCAATTTCGAACTGCATTTCTACCTGTCTGCACAGACTTTCTTTGTGTAAAGCAGGTCTGCACAACTCACTTCATGGAAAAACTTGTGTGGGCCGAAAGACAATAGAACAGGGCGGGAAGAAAATAATAAAAATAAAGAATTTTGCGTTTCAAAGTGGGTGCTGGTGGGCCGCATGTGGCCCGCGGGCCGTGTGTTGTGCAGGCCTGGTTTAAAGCAATTAAAGAAATTTTAAGAAAACAATTTTCCCCTTTTTAAAAGTGTTTGAACTCGTATTTGAAAAAAAAAAAAAACACGTTTTTTTAAAATAATGTATTTTTTTTTACACTAATACACGAAACAAAAGGTACCGAAAAAAAAGACGTAATAAAGCAATTAAAGAAATTTTAAGAAAACAATTTTCCCCTTTTTAAAAGTGTTTGAAATCGTATTTGAAAAAAAAAAAAAACACGTTTTTTTAAAATAATGTATTTTTTTTTACACTAATACACGAAACAAAAGGTACCGAAAAAAAAAAAGACGTAAAGATATAATGCTTTAACAAAAAACAAAACCAAGTCGATCAAACATCTAGGTAACTCTAATCCGAGGCCAGAAAAGTGTAATAGCTAAGCCAAAGATAATCAAAAGAGAGTAACAATGAAAAAGTTTCAATTAACTCAATTTAAGGTCAACTGACCAAAGATGTGCTCACCAATGTACGCTACAAAACACAATCCGACGCTAAAAATTGTACAGTTTCAGTGGAACGATTTCTTATCGTAGCCACACAGTTACACGATTGAGACCATCTGATCATTGGCAGTTGTTGTGTGTGTGTGGGTGTGAGTGTGTGTGTGTGTGTGTGTGTCGGGGTGTGTGGTTCATTTGCAATTGATAATTATTAAACCCTGACTCATTATACATCCCTTCCAATTTTTTGGGTTCAGTATTTTAAAACACCACACATACATGACATTTATTTAGTTCCCATAAGAAGAGGATCATCCTAACAGTATCGCCAGTTCACAGCTCTCGAGTACAACACACACGATACTTATTGCATCGATTCCATTAGCTAACCCACGTCTAGGCTTTATATCCTAGAGTCGACACGTAATGTATTTTATCGCATTGCAATAACACAGCTGTTCTTCTGATATCACAACAAGAAAGGCAGTTACATATTAACTGTGGTCAGTGGCGTAGCCAGGGTAAGTGCCGCCCGGGGGGGGGGAGAGGAGGGCAACGATTTTTGCTGTCTGCTTCCCACGAAAAACGATACACAGGAGTTGGTCAAAAATGGCACCCTCACTGGAGTTGTTCAAAAATGGCACCCTCCATCCAAAAATATTTAAAAAAAACCCATTAAAAAACAGTGTCACCCGTGGTGGACCACCCCCCTCCCCTGCACCCCTTTGCTACGCCACTGACTGTGGATTAAAACTTAAAACAAAGAGAAGCTGCAATCACATTCTTATTGGTAAACTCTTTTCTTGTTTCAAATTCTCTAACAAATCAGTCGAGGCCAAGAAACTAGGTCACACCGATTGTTCGGTATACAGTTTTATTGACTCTCCAGGGGTAGTCGTGTGGAATCAAAGACATCTCCTACTCAAATACATAAATTGATTTTTTTTTTTTTGTCCTGGGTCGGTGTCACTGTATCTCCAGAGCAACCCTTAATTTAAGGAAATTTCGGAGGAATCCCTTGTGTGGGGCTGGTATCCCGCCGGCTTCCAGGGGGGGGGGGGTTCAACGACCTGCTAAATTATTCATATAGGCGGCAGCTGGATATGACTCCGAGATTTGATCTTGTCCGATTTGTTCAGCTTGAGGCTCTGCAGCCAGCGGTTACACTTGTCCACGCTGTCGTCGCCCGCCGAACCCGGGTGGTAGTGGTTCTGGTGGTGCTGGTGGTGGTGGCGGTGGGCCAGGCGCCCGCTCACGTGCATGGAGGAGCCCCCGTCTTCGNTTGTAGGTAAAATGATGTTTTAGAATGGAACTGGAATACACTCATTATGGTGTGTGAACTCAACCAAGGCCACCTTTTCCCCCCCCCCCCTCCCCCAATATGTATTTATTTCTTTTCAAATACAGTGCAATGTTTATTATATGAAAAGAGTAAAGGAGCGATTTTCTCATATGTTCCTGCAAAACTCAAGCCACGGGTAACTGGGTCACCTACATGACGACACATTCTAAATTCAGAGTCCTTTACGACACATTCTAAATTCAAAGTCCTTTACGACACATTCTAAATTCAGAGTCCTTTACGACACATTCTAAATTCAGAGTCCTTTACAATACATTCTAAATTCAGAGTCCTTTACGACACATTCTAAATTCAGAGTCCTTTACAATACATTCTAAATTCAGAGTCCTTTACGACACATTTTAAAATCAGAGTCATGCTATTTTTAAAAAAAAATTATTTCTTATGACTAGGATTTAAAAAAAATAAAAAACAAAAAAAAAGTTAGACATATTTCTTGGGGACTCTTTTTAATTTTTTTTTCTTACTCTGTCAAAAGTCTAACACAGAAGTCCTCAACATGTGGGTTGTGATCCCTTTGGGTGTCGACCAGACCTTACACAGGGGTCGCCAAAGTCCATCGGAAAACACATATTTATGAAGTAGCGACGACAATAATTTTTATGGTTGGGTGGCCACCACAACATGAGGAACTGTATCAAAGGGTCACGTCATTAGGAAGGTTTAGAACCACTGGTCTAACACATACCCCTATCCCTCAAGTCCTGCCCCATACGTCACTAAACTGTACATCCTCTGATTTTTAACACACGCATACATGACGCAAATATAGTCTGCTTCGCACGATGACCTTTGACCTAGGCTCATTGGCGCAAGATGGTCGTTTTGGAGGAGGATGAGCTTAAAACGGTTTAAGATGCTACGCCCTGATATTCTAAGGGAGGGCAAGCGTCAAAAAATGCCACGTGATGCAGTCGTCTGCGCGGAGACCGACGAACATAAACGTCCAATTTCCCCGGGGAAATTATGTCCAGATTGCGTGTCAGCCGAAACCCCCCCCCCCCCCCCCCCCC